>JALPQI010021110.1:0-12877 GCA_025490895.1 Thaumatotibia leucotreta
GTTTTACAATTATAAATAAGAATGAGCTAATTCAATATCAGTTAAAACGTGTCGTAAGTCGTAAAACAATTTTACGACGAGATGTTATTGAATAAAACGGGCATTGGGTCAAGTCTCCGACGATTCTGATGTTTGTCTTGTGGCAATGGATTCATTTTAAGTTAGTTTCCATGCTAATTTAAGCAGCACTGTGGCGTAAGGTCCAACGAACTGTCAAAATAAATACGAGAATTAAATTTTCTATATATTTTTTTGGTTTATTTATTCTTAAAACTATCATTTTACGAATATTCTTAACGAAATTAAATAAAAAACAGTTCCTATTAAATGGGTTATTCCCACCTGTTACCACCAACTTGACACCAGTGGTAAGAACTGGGAATTTTTTTCCCACCTGTTACCACTGGGAACAACTGGGAATTAAAATTCCCAACTGTTACCACCAAACTAATTATTTTACTAACTAACCAAATATTTTAGTGGTAACTAGTGGGAAAAAAAATCCCAGCAGTTACCACCAAGTACTCTGGTGGTAACAGGTGGGAAAAAAGTCCCAGTTGTTACCACTGGTGTCAAGTTGGTGGTAACAGGTGGGAATAGGGCGTTTTCACAAATTGATGTTAGGTATAAAATCGCATGTCCCATGACTTTTTAAGTCATTTTCTTAAATACTACCAAGACTTATGATAAATTGTTAATCATGTATCCATGTATGATTTATAAACTTTTTACTAAACCTAAAATAGTGCAGATAATAGTGTAAAATTCTAAATTAAACCAAAATAAGTAAAAAGAATAGTCTGATTTTGACGTGTCCCATACCAGTCTTGCCAAGTTGAAGTAAGAAAAATAATACTTTTTCAAAACTAATTCAAAATAAGGGGTATTTTACTGGTCAGAAATAAACTTAACTTTAATTCTAACCCTTAAAACATAGTGGTAACGTTCAAATTTAATTAAAAAGAATGGGTTTTGTCTTGTCCGGCGAAACAGCGTATAGCGGAATTCCTATACTACGTCACCGCATTTTTAATAGCTTGGCAACCTTAAACCAAAGCAATATGAAGAAATTTTGAATTATAGCAACATTTTTAGCCTAAGACAACCGCCATTGAGTTTTAAAATACGCCAGTCTGCGTGAAGTATGCGTAAAATATGGTCGCGTGTCGCCGAGTCAAACACTGAAGTTCCACCTACACAACTGATTTTGATAAGGTAAGTGAATCTTCTACTTAAAACTGTTTAGTGTGTTGCATTTGTTGATTAATCGTTGTTCCAAATAAAGAGCGAAATCGACTGAAAATGTGATACTTTATTTGCAATTACATTTTAATGTTGTGCTGTCGTGAATACGTTACCTCCATTACACCACTATAGCGTGAATTGAACAAAAAAGTAGCGTAATGGAATTCTAAGGCTTATTTCATAATGAGGATGGGTAGAATTGAAGTAGAAATATATAGTAAAATTTTGTACGTTAAAAAAATTAACTGATGCGAATTATTTTTTTAATTTAATCAGAAATTTATCTTAATTCTCATCTCTCATGATAATGTAACTCACCGTGGTAATAGAAATAAGGTGCAATAATCCTTGCAATGTGAACATTGCCTTACAATCCTAAACGCCACTTTGTGTTCTAGTTAACGCCACTGGCCTAAAATGTCCTATTAGGACTGTGATTTATTTCCTTAGATATTGTAAAACTTTCAAAGGATATTAGGATGTTAACTTATTTAAAGATATTCTACCTCATAACTGTTGAAGTTTGTTAAATATTTGTTTATAAATATTAGAAGATTGTGAAGCTGTGGACAAAAATTAGAGTAAAAAGTACTGAAAAGTAGTGTTAAGGAAAGATTTTTGATAAAACTGTATTGTTCTGTAATCATTTTTAAGTATTTTGTTTTTTTTTTTTTAAATCTTGTTCTGTTTATTACCGATTAATGAAGTGTACAACACTTTTAAACCTTCCGTTTTTATTTAAATGCATTGCAAAATCAGTGACGTAATGGAACCTCTGCCCATCCAACAGGAGATATTTTTCAGTATATTTACTGAACTTATACAGATATCTTAATATATTTAGTAGTTTTATGTTGTTCAAACAATAGACTATCAAATAAGCTTCACTTTAAAATAATTTAAAATATTTTCAAAAGTGGAACTCCACATACGTCACCAACAACCATTTGTGAAAACGCCCAATTAACCCAATTAAATTCTCATTAAATGAACAAAGTTCTAGTAATTTTCTTTAGTACTAGTGGCTTTCCCATGTTTTAGAGCTCAATCTAAAGTTCAGCGACCGTTTTCTAGTCCTAATCCAATACAAAGTTAATAAACTTCGAAATACAATGGAATTTCGATATTTTATGTTCAATACCTATGATGTCAGATTCATGTGCTTGCACGTCTACGTAGCGCCGCCTAGTGGCAGAAATAGTATTGATATACCTAATTATTCATCGGATATATACGTTTACTATTTTAGTACAATTTTTACCTATTAGACATCAATATCGTGTGACAATTTCGCAGTTGATATAAATGCAATTAAGATATTCGATATCTGAGGCTATTTTCAAAATAATTTGGCGACACAATAGATATCAATATACATTGTCTATGAAAAAGCAATCGGCCAGAGACAAATAAAGATGTTATCTGTTGCCATAAATAATAATAATTCGCTGCTGTTCGCTATCTGTCCCTTGCATCTAGAGTCTGTGCGAAAACTGAAGGCGTGTCGCAGAAGACACATTGTTACAACACACGTGCCTTTATTTTCCAAACTAACTCTAATAGATAAATGAATCTGTCTCGCTTTTATTGAAAGTTTAGATATAAATTGTTTGGTGATTGTGAGACAATTTGCGATGTTGTTACAGTTGTAAAGATTGCAAAACGTGTCTAATTGGCTGTCACGCTACCAATCGACTAAATATTATTTGGCAATCTGTAAGCCTTTTAAAAAATAAAGTAAACTTACCATTGTGAAGTTTCTAAATAAAAGTCTCTTGTTGCTAAAATACACATTTACTAACAAAATGAGATCACTCATCAAATAACAAAATGAGAGGGTGCCCCATAGAAAGTTGCAATCGGGAGAGCAAAGAGCTTCTTTATTGGTTCGAACATCCTACAAAATTGCAAAAATAAGAAGCACCCTAATACGCATAGTTAATAGGAGAGGCCTACGTCTAGCAGTGGACTATCATAGGCTGATGATGTGTAGAATTATTATTGATTTATATGTAAAATGTATTCAGGGAAGCGAGTGATGTATGGAAGTCGGTGGCTCGTCGATACCCGGCGCAGGCGCATTCAGTGGGCGTGCCACAACCTGCCAACCTATACAGTATGGTTACCATGAGCTGCCGCGGTGTTATTAACGCAGGGTTAACGCTGGACCACACTGAATGCGTTTGCAGCACGAGTGCGTGCGTGTTGTAGCGTAAAAAAAAAAATCTGTTTATTTCTGAGACAAGTGCTTATTTCTATCTTAACATCATCATTATTGAAGAGCTACGCTCTTGTCGGTGGAGTAATCGCCATTCCTCTCTATTCGGTGCAAGCCTTTTGACATCTGAGTACGACTCGACAGCTACTTTTTCCTTTAATTGGCTGAGGTATGTAATTCTTGGCCTTCCTCTACTTCTCTCTTGCCCTCGAACTTCCCCTCTAGGATATTCAGAAAGAAGCTGTCGTGTCGTATCAGGTGGCCCATCATCGTGCCTCTCCTATTTTTTACTGTTTCCAGAAGGCATCGCTTTTTTCCTACCATTTTGAGTACTTCTACTCTATCTTAACATTGATTGCAAAATCTCTTTTGTATGAGATTATGTGCGCATCACTAAACTCGCGTGTTACGTTACCTATTGATTAGGTACTTAAATAATATGTATAATAACAGAATCTTATTAGTTCTTCATATTAAGTTGGTATGCTAGTATATTTCCCAGTGTGTTTATCCTTTGTAAATATTTTTTGAGAATTTTATTGATTTGCGATAGTTTTGTATTTTCTAATGTATGTACTAATTTCTTAAGTAATTTATGTCATAGTATTAAACGTCATAGTAGATGGCACACCGCTTGCAAGTTGCACGTCACGCAAGCGGTGTGTCATCTAATATGACATTTAATACTCTACAACGCGCACGTCAAACATACGCGCACTTGCTGCATACGCATTCGTTGTGTGGCTTGGCCTTTACGGTCTATACAGGGCGTCCTATGATTATGGGACATGAAGGTAAAGTACCTTAAATATTCTAGAGGATATTTATGTTATTTTTAAAGCCAAATAAAACTGCATTCAAAGTTTTTCTAAAAATTACTTGCTTCACCCGGAAATCGATCCAAATGCAATTTTTTTTCGAATTTTGAACCAAACATTTTTGGTTATTCTTCCAGTTTTATGTACTATGTTTCTTAAGAAAAATTGTATTAAAGTAGGTTCTACGCCTAGAAAAAGCTCGATTTTTATGGATTTTTTTAGAAAGCTATATTATTTAATTTTCAAATTAAAATAAAGACTTCTTTCAGCGGAATATCCTGTCTACTATATTTAAGGCACTTTCCCTTCATGTCCCATAATCTTGGCCGAAACATGTGGATTGTCACTGAACCTATCAAACGACAGAACCAACTTATTAAATAATTACATCGCATAGCTAAATTTCATCAACACACGTTAAAACAAAGCCAAATTATCCTTTAAAATGACTAGCCAGCGTTGGAAGTCAATTAAGAAAATCTCCGCGGCGTAACCCGAAAGCGCGACCTGGGACTCATAAAAAACAGATAATCTACCAACCGACGCCCAACTTTTTGAAAATAGAATATAATTTCTAATTCTCCCGCTCTCTCGATGATTTTAATTAAAAATGGTCTCTAGAGAGAGACGGGTATACGGGAGCACGGGGGTGGGAAGGGGACGGCTATAAATTACGGGGTTGCCCGACTAAATAAATTAGAAGTGATTAAGAGTAAGCGCTTCTGCCGCTGTTTTGGTTGTAATAACTGTTTTAACGTAACTGTAAGTAATTAAAATAATACAATATACTTACTGAAATAAAATAAATCGTGTAATATGAACGTTGGTAATGCTTTTAGGTTAGGACACGATATACTTTATGGTAAAATTGTCAACAATCATTTTAAGTGTTTATTTTTAAAAGTATGTTTATGATATATTATGCTATTAAGTATTAACTAAATATTAATTGTGCAACATTTAGTTTTATGGAATATTTCAGTACTTACGTTGATTCATGTATAAATAGGTACGTTTGCCTACAAAGTACTACACAATATTGTAATGTACAGTAGACGTCAAAAATATCGTTACGGTTTAGGTGCCAAAATATATTTACACGACCTTAATATCAAGGCAATAAAGTCGTGTAAATATATTTTTGGTGATAAAACCGTAATAATATCTTTGATGTCGACTGTACCTGTATTGTATCGTGTATGTACTTAGGTATAAGTACCACAACTTTTAATACAGAAATAAACAAGATATTTTACTAAATATATTCAATATAATATCCGTGTCTGAAAGTTCACTTAACTTAAACGCTCCGAAATGAATCTTCCAAAAACAGTAAAAACACCCCAATGTGTTCCGCGCTGTCGCCTTAACAACCAAATAGCGTGCGAGTGAGGCAGCAACACACGATCCGCTTAAAGAGCGACAAAGACACGAGATACTGTATTAAAAGTATTAAAACAAACGATCACCTTGGGCAAAACAGGGGGTCTAAAGCGAATCACATTCGAGGTGTTTTATCTCGTACACTTACGTAAAAATTTACAAGTGCAACGGAGACGCAACGTGTCGTAGTTCCTCAGCATTCTACAAGAAATACAAATCCAATTTTAGTTTGATCTCCGATTTGAGTAATTCCATATGAATTTGGAGATCGAAATATATTGGTTGTTAGGATTTATTGACAGTTGGTAAAAATTACTTTGACAATGTTTTTAGGAGGGGGAGGAAGTATCTATTTGGGGGTGTAATGTGGTCGGTAAATTTTTACAGTTAATTGTGCTTACTGTTATGTTGACCTGCGGTTTTTTTGGGGTGATTTGAGTTTGCAGATTTCTCAAAACTACTAACCTAAAATTACTGGAAAGGAAATTGTAAGTTTTAATAGCATAATCAGCAAATCAATACTCAGATCAATATTATGGAGTAGAATACTTTTGATTCCTCTCTGCCACACATAAAAAAGAAATAAAATTATTGCTATGTTTTTTTTTATATTATTATTATCAAAAACTTGACTTTTAATGCCTTTTCGAACACTTGAATACAAAATATCTCATAATTATACTATCAAAAACGGAAATAATTATAAATAGGTTTTATTATTGATCTCAAATTAGGTACTAATTTTGGCCTGCATATTCCCATGTATGAAATCAGTCGTACAGTGACCTTTTTGTAGAATAATTAATAGATACGTATTTAATTTTAATGCAGAACCACATTAAATAATTATTAAAATATATCGCGCTATATTCCGGTTAACCTGACGACGTCATAGTTTAACCCTTCACATGGTTAAGGTGGGTTTCCCAAGAGAGTGATAAAACATAAGAGTAGGGACAGGTTTGTGTGTTCTAACTTAATAAGATTTATGTGGAATAATACCATATTTTCGTAAATTACCCAAATCTTACAGAAAGTCCTCCTGCGGGTGTCGTAAGAATCGACTAAGGGATTGAAGTGTCACTGACCATTATTTGATAAAATATTGATGATGGGCAGCAGCGTCATCAATTAATCATAGTCGACACATTACTGCGATCGCCAATCCGCTTGCTTAGCGTGGCGATTATGTGCATTTATCTCTCAATGCGTCTATACGCATAGTTAATAGGAGAGGCCTACGTCCAGCAGTGGACTATCATAGGCTGATGATATGACAGAAAGTACGCAGATACTGAGAAAAAAACAGTGTGCCATGTAATCCATCTAATAGTACCTAATGACATTTGAAGGGTCAACTAAAAGAACATGTCTAGTCAATTCAAATTACAGAAGGAAAAACCACCTTACTTTTAACAGAATTAAGCTGTGAATTTGTCCTGATTTTTTAAAGCACTGGACATGTTTTTTCCGTGACACTTCAATTAATTACATACAACTATCATTATCAAAGAACAAACAGACCAAGGGCGTCAACAGATAACAATTTACAATTAACTACATAATAAAGCATTTATTCCTTCAATTATTAAAAAACTAAACCGCAATTTCCCGAAACCGTATTCATCACGTTTTCGCCGAAAGTGTCAATAAAAGCGCTCGTCTCGAAAAAACCGACCAACATTACCAAGAATCAATCCACAGGGCCGTACTCGGCATCCATTCGCTTTTAATTCAGGAAATTATCCACAACACTACCAAAAAGTCATATAATCCTCTTTAATAAAACGTTTTAAGCCCTTTTAAAACTGTGCTCTAATTTGGAACATGCCCGATAATTAGGTATAATGTTCACACTACCTCTGATCGGGTTTTCGGAAGCAAATTAAAATAGTTGATTTCTGAAAATTCGTGAGTGTTTTTACACGGCTTTCATTTTATCTTTTCAGTTGTGATTTCATGTGATTCGTGTAGCTAATTAATGTTGTTGTTGTAATTCCTAGGGCACCCCGGAGGTGCATAGGGCCTCCACAAGATCCTTCCACGCTTTTCTATCTGGAGCAACCTTCTTGGCTTCGCTCCAGGTTAGACCTATGGCTCGCAATTCGCTCTCCACGCTTCTTTTCCATGTGTGTACAGGGCGACCACGAGCTCGTTTTCCACCTTGAGACCTCCACTCAAAGGCGATACTAGCGAGGTAGCTAATTAGTGCATGTTAAATATTGAATAGGCATGATGACTGGCAAGTCAAATCAGCATCTTTTTTCGAACTGTCAAAACGATCCTCACTATGGAATAGTATGGAATTTTATATGAAATACTCAAAAGTGACGTCACGTTTGAGTACTGCCAAATGACCTACTCTTTTAAGTTCTTTTCAATTTATTAAATAGAAGTTCTGTACAAAAATTACTGCAATCTACATCTTAGTAATAATTTCTTTGTATATTATGTCGCGCATAATGTTAAATAATTTATTTTAACTACAGTCATCATCCCTATTTATAGCTATATATTTTAGTGGTAATAGGTAAAAACATATTTGCGGCATGAATATTCAATTTAGACAATGTGCGAATAGTAGGTACCTAATGTGGAATGTGCAATAACGATAAGACCGCCTGTTGTCTACCTTTAGTTAAGTCGCTACTTTCTTTGTAATAGAACAGAATATATTAGAAATATTGGATGTCATATACCAAAGAAAAAACAACCAAGATCACCAACTTCCGAGGTGGGGATCGAACCCACGTGAGCTTTCGCGGCTGCACCCCTTGGCCACTTGGTCTTAGCAACTACTAGTCAATTTTCTCGAGTATATGCAATCACTTACAAGGCTAGGCGTCTTTGACCATTCTCTAAAGTCCTCATCCTCCTCATCCTCGTTCGTTCATCCTGTGACATTGGTGATCTTGGTCGTTTTTTCTTTGGTATATGACATCCAATATTTATAATTTATATAGTATTAAGTAGTGTGACTACTGGGGAAAAATAAAAAGCACAAATCAAAATATTTAGTTAATAAATAATTTGATTTGTGTTTTCACAATACGTTCAGAACAGAATAGAATAATAATTTGTTCGTATACTTTGTATCACTTAACTAAACAAAGACACATACTATTACTATACTAACAAAAACAGAAATAAACAAAGCAACGAAATGGTGCGGCTACTGTAGCCGTACCATGACTTTGCAAGTATCGGTATAGTTCGAGAAATATAAATTGAACGTTTATTGTTACTATAATGTAGGTAGAAAGTTACCAATTTATATTTCTTGAACTATAACGTTAGATTTTACTCGATACGTAAAGCAGGACATCGCCCACACTCCAATATGTCAGTCCAAGCGCAATAGAACGCATTACGCATTGATTAAAACCTAACGTATTATTTACTTTCCAACTCAGAGTACGGTTACTGGTTTCTGAATAAACCAGAATGTAAATGAAAGAATCAAGTAACATTGTTGTGAGTACTTAATCAACTGCAACAACTCTATCAAAGGTTAAACGATTCACCTTTTTAAATAGTAGTTTTTTTAATAATACCTATTTATTTAGGTAGAAGAAAAAACCCTCAATGTGAACCTCACATGTAGTTTTACATTTTATGAAGCAAAAACATTGCTACTAAATTTTAACTACAATTATTACGGTGCACAGGTTTATCATTTTCTTTTTATACCAAGATACTGCGGCCTTACCGCGAAAATCGAAATTCTTAAATTTCGAGGATTTTTATCTGTCACTCAAACGAAGGCGTCTTTAGAGTGAGAGAGACAAATCCTCGAAATTTATGAATTTCGTTTTTCGCGGTAGGGCCGCTGTTCAATGAAAGCACATTATTAAAGATTTTTGTCATTTTTAGATTAAATTTGCCTAAAGAAGTTTGATGCACCAATGACATCGATAGGTCAATATTTATGTTAACATTTTTGTGTTTTATCTGTATCAAGGTTTCGATACAGTCCGAATTAAATTAAGACAAATTTTTGAATACCCAGTTTTAACAGTGGCCTATATTACCATAACTACAAGTGTGACAATTGTAAAATATCACTGTTACTGACATCACAGGCCTCCGTAGGCTACGGTTATCGCTTACTATCGGACGCTCCATGTGCTTGTTTGCCACCAACATAAAATTATTACTAATAACGTTATTACATCGTTAATAAACTACTTTTTATTTTCCGAAACCCTTGACAATTGTCGCAAGGTTCAATTTCCATGAAATCTTGACATGACGTTCGGCTTATGTCGAAATTCCGCTACAATTGTCGTGTTTTTTGTGGCAATTGTAATTTTGCTTCGCAAAAAAGTAGTTATTTTATGCTGATTTATTATAGTTCTTGCACAACATTATACGTTGTTGGCGAAGAAACGCACGACTCTTCCGATGGTAAGCGGTAACTGTAGCCCCCGATTGGAGACGCAGTAAAGTTACAATTGTAGCACTTGTCAACGTGGTGAAATTGGCCCTACTACAACTACTACGAGTATTAACTACTAGTATTTGTCTCTTTCACTCCAAAGAAGAAGTCATTGTCAAGTCATAGTCAATGACAGAGACCAATCTTAAATCATAAATATTTATTGTTATTGGTTACATGTAAAAAAATGATACAAAATTTCCTGCTTTCCATGTTTTCAATAGCGCCACAGTAATCTGTCAAATAAATATTCACGTAATAAGGAAAAAATTTTTTTCATAACTTGAATAAAATACAACGATTATTTATAACTAACGAATATTTTTATCTATGGATAGTTAAATCAGCCCAAATTCAAATAAAAAGTTAATAAAACTTGTTAAATGAAACTATTCTGACGGATTATAATGCGTATAAATTACAGTTAATTTAAATACATACCGACGTTTCAAATACGACGTCATAATATATATCGCTATTTTTATATACGTCTTTATTTTCAAAACTATATAATTTAAATACTTTACTTAAATATAATTAGTCTAACTAACCTAACCTATTTCTAAGATTGGCTCTTGTGGCGTTGTACCGACGGTGTCAGCACATTACCTGTTCACAATACTGATGTGTTACACGATACGAGGAAGTCGCCAGGTCTTCGGTCTTTAGTTACGTCAAAACTTGGTTAAAAAAACAGCAACACGCAGAATCCGGCCCTGGCCGTCGCAAGCGCACGATAATGACTTAATTCAAGTATCGCAGCGCACACCGCGCAGCGGTACACTCGCATCGTTTATTTATACGTAAATACATGTTTTACAAGTGTTTGTGTCTACTGAGGAGCATTTATTGTGCTTTTTAGGAGTCATGTTCCTGATAGAGTGGTAGACTCTAGTTTAGACGACTTACATTTTGATCTATATCAATTTTGTTCGTATATTATGTGTTTATGTGACTCGATCAACTTTTTGTTATCTCTTATTGGTGAGGTAACGAGCTCCTGGGCCCGTTTGAAAAGATCACAGTTTTATATCATACAAATTTTCAAAACTCTCATGTTTGTGATGGTCACTGTTAGTTACGATGGGTCTACCCTCACTTTTAAGCTATCCAACTTTTGAATATTTAGCGAAACGGGTTAATCAAGTAATTTAGGTCGATAAATGTTATAATTCTAAAAATATTCAACTTTTTTAACTGGGTGATAGACCACAACAAGAAATAGTTGATTCATATGCCATTAACAAATGCTTGTACCTGCATTGCTGCTCCGTTTAAATAATTCTGTGTGACCTCACAGAAACATAATTAAGTGTAACTGAAAAAAAAACCTCGTAATCCATGATTGCACTGATGAATTCCATGCCTGGTTTTATCGCCCGTATTAGATTTACACGCGGTATTTTGAAATTTGAAATGTGGCCGTATCTTAGTAGCACGCGAAGAATTGGCCTATAATTGTAATTTTCATATTCGCTTTACAGATGGCACATGTAGTTTTGGCACTCGCATGCCATGACTGCAATTTGGCCGCGATCCCGAGAAATTAATTCTGGAAATCGGCGCAATGGAGCCATCAGCCATCACCAACTTATAATTTGGCCCAAATTGGTCTGCGGGGGGGGGGGGACACGCGCACGCGCAGGGACGCATTTAGGCGAGAACAAAAAAACCGGTCAAGTGCGAGTCGGACTTGCGCACGAAGAGTTCCGTGCCATTATTAATCACTACATATTATAAAATAAAGTCACTTTTTCTGTCCCTATCACCTTTTCCTGTCACTTTATATATCCTTTATTTTATTATCCTTTTTCTGTCACTTCGTACGCTTAAATCTTTAAAACTCCGCAACGGATTTTGATGAGTTTTTTTTTAATAGGTAGGTAGAGTAATTCAAGAGGAATGTTTTTATGTAGGTATAATACCCGTGCAAAGCCGAGGCGGGTCGCTAGTTTATCATAAAAATCACATTTGTCAGCCTCCGTAGCCTAGTTGGTAGTGACCCTGCCTACGAAGCTGGAGGTTCCGGGTTCGAATCCCGGCGAGGGCATTCTTTGTGTATTTATTTATCACAAATGTTTGTTCCTTGGTCATGGCTGTCTATGTATTTAAGTATCTATATGTATCTATCTATTATATATATCGTCGCCTAGTACCCACATTACAAGCCTTAATTGAGCTTACCGTGGGACTAGGTCGATTTGGGTAAGATGTCCCAAGATATTTATTTATTTATTATTATTTACATTTGTTATATGGGAGCCCGTAAATATTAGACTTCGTATCTATTCAGCCCATGTCCACCCACTGCTGGGTATAGGCCTCTTTATTACACCACTTTCCTCGGTCCTGTGCTAGTCGCATCCACTGCTTTGTTGCGGTTCGGCAGATGTCGTCGGACCATCTTGTCGGTGGTCCCCCGGTAGATCTTCTTGATCGCCCTGGTCACCATTCAGTAACCTGCTTCGTTCATCGCTACATCTCGCCAAGTGTCCTGCCCATTTCCAGTTCAGCCGTCGTATGCCAAAGAAAAAATACCGAGCTTACTAACGACGGACGTGGGATTTGAACCTACGTCCTCCGCTTTCGCGGCTGAGGCTTGGAGTGGCCGAGTGGTTTAGGCTTCAGCCGCGAAAGCTCATGAAAAAAATCATGTTTGTTGTATGGCAGCCCCCTTCAATATCTATTTTATTCTACTTTTTAGAATTAGTTATAGCGGCAACAGAAACATAGAATTTGTAAAATTTTCAACTGTCTAACTATCACGAGATACAG
>JALPQI010021111.1:0-20539 GCA_025490895.1 Thaumatotibia leucotreta
GGTCTGTTGACGCCTCCCTTGCTCGCCCTCCCGCTCGTCGGCCACTTGGGGGCTGTCGCTCGGCATCCCGCACACGTTCGCCGTGCACTCGTACACGCGGCCCACCGTGTGCCGCCACTGCAAGCGCCTGCTGCGCGGGCTGTTCAAGCAGGTCTGTTGACGCCTCCCTTGCTCGCCCTCCCGCTCGTCGGCCACTTGGGGGCTCTCGCTCGGCATCCCGCACACGTTCGCCGTGCACTCGTACACGCGGCCCACCGTGTGCCGCCACTGCAAGCGCCTGCTGCGCGGGCTGTTCAAGCAGGTCTGTTGACGCCTCCCTTGCTCGCCCTCCCGCTCGTCGGCCACTTGGGGGGCTGTCGCTCGGCATCCCGCACACGTTCGCCGTGCACTCGTACACGCGGCCCACCGTGTGCCGCCACTGCAAGCGCCTGCTGCGCGGGCTGTTCAAGCAGGTCTGTTGACGCATCCCTTGCTCTTATCGATATATCCAGAGCCGGGAAAATCCATAGCAAAACAAAAGACTGTCGTAAAACAAAACAGTTTCAGTTTGAAGCTAAAAGGGAATGGTTATTACTTAATATGAAATATTAGTTACGTTGCAAATAACACATATAAAACAAACCCTTAACTTTCTACCTGTTTTGCGTTTGGCTTGAATGATTATAAAATAATGTACCTAAACACATCGCTATCGATTTTTAGACAAAACTTACTCGATATCGATAAAAATATTTTTCTCACCCTAGTTTTATTGCGACATTCTTTTGTTTTGCTATGAATTTTCCGGGCACTGAATATATCTATAAGACAGAAAGGGACAAATTATATTTATCGGCTTACTAAGTTAGACGTTTATGAATAAGGGGGTCAGTTGTCGCCACGTGGGACTCTCGCTCGGCAGGCTCGTGCATCGTGCACTCGTACACGGGTCCACCGCGTGCCGCTGGTACTCTCACGTTTCGTCATCATCTTCGTACCGATTTTACTGTGACCAAGGGAGCCTGGAGACAGTAGACTTCCATTTTCCAACCCAGAAAGGAAATTAAGCGTCATCGAAACTCGATTGTTAAATATTACTTCCTACTAATCTTATGATTACAGGGCCTGCAATGCCGCGATTGCCACTACAACGCGCACCGCAAATGTCTACCCCACGTGCCCAAAGACTGCGGCGGCGAGATTCGCGATTCACATGGTAAGGCTGATTGGCCCAATACTATTGCCTTTTTAAAAGCGATCTCGAAAGAACCCAACACCAATAATACGTAATTTATAAAGCTTTATTAGCATGATTTAAAACGAAGTATTTACCATATGAATTTGTATTACTGAAATATTTCGACACTGTTGCAAATGCCATCTCCACGGAAGTATACGGTATTACTAACGAGTCTGTTAGAAGCCCGACGCTACACGGAGGGCTTTTAATGACTGGAGTATGTAATCCGCTTGCATCACAATTGCGACACTTTTTAAGACGAAATAATATTAAATAACATCTTACATTTCTATTACGCCTTAGGGAATTGAACTTTTCAATGGTCGCGGGACGCACGCAAGCAATTGGAGCATTCCATGAAAACATCTACTTTTTGTCGCTTACGTATCTCTATGGTAGCTACCCTAATAAAATATGCTAGCTGGTAGGAAACACTGTCAATCTTAATCTGTGACAGTTCGCTTACGTTACGACACGTTTTCATTGAATGCTCCAATTGAGCTTAGATAGTAAGTGTGATGAAAAAACTTATTCTTTAATGGGCTCGCCGGAAGATCAGCGTTGGCTTTCGGGTCGACATTATGCTGAGGCGAGTCCATTTCGTGGTATAATATTAAGTGCTGAATCTGTCTGTTTTGTCTTGTCCTGTTATGCTTGTTATATTTTCCACGAATAAATTATTTGTATTTGTATAAAGCAGTGTTATTAACAGGCGAGTACCAGGACAGCAGCGGCGGCAGCGAGTTGTCAGAGAGCGCGCGGCTGCTGGACGAGGAGTCTGACGAAGGAGGCTCGCAGGACGGCGCTTCCAACGACATCGACGATGAGGTCGGTCTTCTGGCGCAATCTGTGGTAGATGTTCCTCTAATACTAGCTCAGTTGGAGTGCCGATAGGTTCTCCACAGTCAAAGTTGGCAACTATTTTGAAAAAATGATCGAACGAAATTAAATTTTGATAGTTGATCTTTTCAACAATGAGAGATATTAAAAAATGCCATTATTATTAAATTTATAATTGAAGCCATGATTTCTGAGATAAGAACAGATTTCGATACATATCTCTCATAGTTTGTAACTTCCCCATACAAAGTCAAAGGGCCGGCGGCGCCCATATGCTCGCAGCCTAAATTGTCTCAAAGACCTTAAAAAACCTTGTACTTAATTAGAGTTATTATTAATTAATCTCCCTCGGATTGCTGTCTGGTAATTAATGTAATTATATTATCGGTGAAGGAAAATATCCTGAAGAAACATGCATGCATCTGCGGACAAATTCAAGGGTGTATGTGAAGTTCTCAACAAGTACTGGGCCAGCGTTGGGACCACGCAAAATAGGCACGTTTGATGTTGAGTTGCGGCCAGAATACAACAACAACAACATTACAGGGTGACATCTGGTTCGTGTAGCAAGAGTGAACAGAGTACTAGGGACGGTCACGTTCAGCAACTTTCACTATTAAGACGACCAAAAAAAATTATGACTTAACCCGGCGGGAGTGTGGCAGGGTAACTCATACCCTGCGTTTGACTTATCTCAATATATTTAGCGTTTATTTTTGTTTAACTTTTTTTCACCACACTCTCGCCGGATTGAGCCTTAACTGATAGTTTTTAACCGACTTCAAAAAAGGAGGAGGTTCTCAATTCGACTGAATTTTTTTTTTGTGTTATGTATGTTACCCGATATTTTCGAGAATAGTGAACCGATTTTAAAAGTTCTTTTTGTGATCGAACGTGTATTACCCCGAGATGGTCCCGTTGGCACCAAGTTGCGGTATGATGATGGGATCTTGGAGAAATCGAGGGATCTCTTCAATTGTTATAGGTACATGTATGGTGCTTTTGGTAATGTTCATTCATTTAGAAGAATTTGCATTCAGAAGGTAGGATTTAAGGAAACCAATGATGGAAACAAATCGGGAATCTTGGATAAACCGGTTGAAGTCGGTTTTTTTAATCTTTAATTTGGTGATTATTAAGTATCAACTAACTCATAGTAATGAAATTTTTCGCGATTTCTTGGTTGTCTCCATAGCGAAAGTTCCTGAGCATGACCGTCCCTAGTACCCTCTCCACTCTTGCTACACGACCCAGATGTCCCTCTGTATTTATTTATTTAAACTTTATATTAAAAGAAAATCTTAACGTACAAAAGGCGAACTTAATGCCAAGGTCATCTACCAGTCAACCTTAAGGCAAAGCAGAGTATTATTCCAGTAGTAACAACCCCCCCACGTCCGCAGGTGTAGCTGCGACGGCGCGGCATATCACTATATTTCATTGCATGTTTGAGAAAATTAACATTTACCACTCTTTTCTTTTAATATGGCGTCGAATGAAGTCGTGTTCCTTGGTATAAATTTAATTTAGCCGAATCCGAATGTATGTTCTTTCTGTCCATTTTTCGTTCATTCGGAGTGAAAGTGAATGATGCCGAATGAACCGATCCAACGTTGTTCGCACGAATGAATTCTACTGTTTTGTAAGTCCCGTTGAGTTTCTTACTGGTTCTTCTCAGGTCAGTGATGTAAGGCTAAAATCGGTAGGTAGTAGCTTCTTTTCTTAGTATATTGTGTCAGACGCTTCAAAAATGCTTATTAACCTCGTAAGGCCCAATGTACAATCCACTTCAATTAAATTTAACCCTTTCATAAACTTAATAAAGTCGCATTTCCTTTGTTTGGTTGAGTTCACAAACAAACGAAGTTCACCACTATTCCTTAAAACTCATGGTTCAAAATAAAATTTAAAGAAAATAGTATGGTGGGCCTTACGAGGTTAATAATAAGCTTACTTGAATAAAGAATCATTGGATTTGCACTTTTGTTTGACAAAGTGCTCAGACGTGTCACTTCGAGTAGCCGATACCGAATGGAAGATGAAAATGAACCGCCAGGGTGCTTAGCCAAGTTGCCAATCGCTAGCGCTTGCTAGCGCATCGTAGTTTTCCCTCTTTGTCGCACTAATATGAAGGAGTGACAGAGAGGGAAAACTACGATGCGCTAGCAAGCGCTAGCGATTGGCAACTTGGCTAAGCATCCTGGATGCTTAGCCATAATGCCAAGCGCTAGCGCTTAGTAGCGTATCGTAGTTTTCCCTCTCTGTCACTCTTTCTTATTAGAGCGACAAAGACAGTTAGCTGCGATTGAAGATTAAGCGCTAGCGATTGGCAACTTGGCTAACCGCCTGATATCCTTTACCCCGTCCCCTTAGGTGCAGCTGCGGCGGCGCGGCTCGGACGGGTCGGAGCCGCAGCGCGACGTGCTGCCCGAGCGCTCCGCCTCCCGGCCCAGCAGGTACGTCCGCGTGGTACGAGTACTAGACTTGCCGTAAAACTATTTGGCCGCTGAGGGCATACTGCTATCTCTTTCACTCTGACCTGGAACTAACAAGTGTAACGTAGGCAGCAAGACGCCTTCAGTGGCCAGATTGTTTTGCGGCAGGTATAGCTGCGGTGGTGTATGTGTCCGTGTCTTCGTTTCGTACTGGCTGGTACCGCTCCGGGGTGGCTTGTGTATACTCGTACTCGTAGCTAATGCCCGCTTTCCATCGCGACCCGAGCGGACTCATTAACCCGTGTCTTTATTTATTTCCGTTAAATGAAAGGGAAGCTTAATTAGGACAAAAATTAGAACATTCATTAAATTATTACGGTCGGTAAGCGGAATACTAACTCGAGTCATAAAAGCCTTCTAACACTCTCGTTAGTAATTCCGTACTTACCTCCCTTGATGCATACAATGTTTTTCATCACACTTGCCGACAAAAAAAAATAGTTTTAAGACATAATATTATGAAATGACGTGCTGACATTTCTATTACTCCCTAGGGAATTTCACTTTTCTTTTACTCCCGCTACGCACGCAAGCAATGACACGTTTAGACAGCAAGTGTGATGAAATATTAATTTCTCTTAGAAACTAGTGTCTTAAATCTTACTGAGTTATTAAAAAAATAAGTTCAATGACTGAAC
This sequence comes from Thaumatotibia leucotreta, assembly GCA_025490895.1. Taxonomy (NCBI): domain Eukaryota; kingdom Metazoa; phylum Arthropoda; class Insecta; order Lepidoptera; family Tortricidae; genus Thaumatotibia; species Thaumatotibia leucotreta. The sequence continues at coordinate 5,193 of JALPQI010021111.1, forward strand.
AAGTGTATAGCAACCTTTATTACATACTAATGTTACTTATTTGGACATGTGCCGACAGTCACTTGAGAACTTATTTTTAAGGTTCTCTCATACTTGCCATTTCAATGATTATGTATGAAAACGAACAAAAAATGTTTTTTGCGGAATTAACAAAAGCCGATAAGTATTACCAGGCAACTTCAAATAATGTCCCAAGTAACCTGTCCAATTTAACGGAATTATAAAAACACAACCTGTATATGCGTCACATATTCTCCCCTCTATTGACAATATTTCAGAATTCAAATTTGAATAAATCTTTGCAAGTTCATGCATTTAAGGGTTTATGGCTTCGTTTAACTTTCACTGTTGGTGACACTCGCAGTTATAAACTGCATGCATAATACATTTTACACCAGTGATTAATGTAAAACGTCGTCATTAATGAGTCCGCTCCGCTCACAGTGGTTTCAGCTATCGAGAGCGTGGAATTGCATAAATTTTATAAAAGTTGCAAGCAAATAACAAACCTCTTATTCGAAATGTGTTTAATCCAAACTCCGTCATTGATTATTGTTAAATCCATACAATCATACATGTATTATTTAATCAACTCTTACCAATAGATTATCCTAAGCCATCAAAACAACGAAGTACTGCTACATTATTGGATTGGATATTTCAGTGAATTTCTATAAAAAGCAAGCATATGTGGTGGTATCGTGTTTACAACCTCACAGGCATTCAAATTTTTTTTCCTGTCATAATTTGTCTACCAGTAAACCTAATTGCTATGATATACCTATACAGGTTGGACAAGAAATAAGTGCATTCTCGCTACCAGTGAGGTTTTGGGAACTAGAAGAAGCCCCGCCCCTTAGAGGCTTTTTTAATAAGCACCGTTTTGCTCCACATACATATCGGATTGGACCACGCAAGCCTCGATATTTAATTATTCATAAAAAAGCGATGACTGGCTGTCAAATAAAGGGGTCGTGTTTGAAAGACCATCTTTTTACTGAGAACGTAGTCTATTTTGTGTTTCTCGCTGTGGATTATGTTTATGACACGTTTGCTTTGTTCATTATAAACCATACTCATTTCAATAGACTTTCCTTCGTGAATTTTTATATCTTTTCTGATGCCTATAGCTAGTACCTACACATGCTAAGCTTGCAAAGTCCTCTCGGAGTGGTACCTGCATTGGTTTATTTTCTGTACTTGTATTTGGTGTGGGAATAGCTCGTGTTTGTAGCTTATAAGTTATAATGGCTGTCTTTGTTATATGTACTGTATGTATGAATGCTACTAGAAAAAAAATGATTTCATACACTTTTATTAATGGTTGTTTACTACTATTTCTTGTATCCCTTATATTCCATTGTGAAATACCTATAAGTGTATAACAGTTATAACTTTATAAATTAAATAGAGTTTGGTTGGAAAGCAAAGGCACGTGGGAGTCGTGGGATATAAGGGCGTGCCTCTCTGCCACACACCTCCTTACCGCAAAGACTCTTGACCCCCTTATTCATAAACGTTTCCTTATTCAACAAGCCGCTAAATATTGTTTGTCCCTTTCGGTCTTAAAGACATATTGATATGAGCAAAACGGACAAACAATACTTAGCGGCTTGCTAAGTTAGGAAACGTTTATGAACAAGGGTTAAGATCCGGTAAGATCGTAAATGCTTACATATATGTTACTTTCTACGCCTCTAAAATATAGGTTACGCAATCATAACCAACACGAAAAGATAAACGATTTACATCCAGTACATCTCAATTATTCAAAACACATCAATATTTAAACTCAATTTTCAAAAACACAAACTGGCTATTCCACACACCTTAAACGGACACACCACCACCTCTTAGAATATACCCCATGTGTTAAGCCTGTGAGCGCTGAGCTGTCACCTTACAGCTCCTCGTCGTCGCCCAGCGCCAACATCCCGCTCATGCGCATCGTGCAGAGCGTCAAGCACGCCAAGAAGAGGACCGGACAGAGCATCAAGGAGGGCTGGCTCGTGCACTTCACCAACAAGGACAAGCAGGTGAGGACACTACATCCCGCTCCCTCCTGCACGGCGGCAAGCACGCGAGAAGAGGACCGGACAGAGCATCAAGGAGGGCTGGCTCGTGCACTTCACCAACAAGGACAAGCAGGTGAGGACACTACATCCCGCTCCCTCCTGCACGGCGGCAAGCACGCGAGAAGAGGACCGGACAGAGCATCAAGGAGGGCTGGCTCGTGCACTTCACCAACAAGGACAAGCAGGTGAGGACACTACATCCCGCTCCCTCCTGCACGGCGGCAAGCACGCGAGAAGAGGACCGGACAGAGCATCAAGGAGGGCTGGCTCGTACACTTCACCAACAAGGACAAGCAGGTATTTGAGGATACAGGTTCACTTGACAAGCCGATCAACACCGAGAAGACTACTATGACATTTTCCGTACAATAAATGTTATGCCGTATGGTGACGGCAGCAAGAATACATTTATTACCACCCTAACTCTTCCGGTGTAAGAGTCGACTAGAGGATTGAAGTGTCACTGACCATTCTTTGATCTGATTGATGATAGGTAGCAGCGTCATCATAATAGACACATTACTGCGATCCCCAATCCGCTAGCCCAGCCTGGCGATTATGGGCATTTTACCTCCTAATGCGTCTATACACATAGTTAAAAGGGGAGACTCACGTCCAGTAATGAATTGAGATAGGCTGATGATGTGAAATGTTTTCGAAAGCCTGACAGACGGTTTGGTGCAACCAACCCTTAGTTTTTTTAAAGGCAACCAAATTTAGATGTTTCTCCTATAGCCAGCTTTACGTTCCGCAACGATATCGACCTGACAGGCCGGCAGATCACGCTTGCGTATGTGGTAAGCTCCAACGCTCTTCTATAAACCATATTACGTCTGGTTTTTTTTATGATTTTGTCTAACAACTTGACACTAAAGTTGATATATGTCAACAATCAATTTGATTCATATAAAATTTCTCTTTTCAATTTTTGAGGAATGCTACGTATGAAGCATACTATTATCGAAAACATTAAATCTTTCCACTGACCAATAAAAAAATCTGGATATGTTTTTAATAATTCTATTTGACCCAGTTCAATAAGTTAAGTAACTATCAATTTAACTTTTCTTTTACGTCAATAGATAAAACGGCACTATTGGCGGCTGGACAGCAAATCCATAACCCTGTTCCAATCCGACCAAGGCTCGAAGTACTACAAGGAGATCCCGCTCAACGAGATCTTGGCTGTGGACACGGCACGGACGCCGCATTCAGGTCTGTATCCACTGACGTGTTTCATGTAGCTGTCACGTGTTATCACTTAGTTTACGTAGCAATCGAAAAAATCAAAGTATGTGGTTTGGTCTTTACTATAAACTTACTTAGCTCTTTGTGTTGATTGAATTTTTTGGGTTTGGCCATGGATAATAATGCCCTCGAGAGAGATTGCTGTAATGCGCCTCCAATTTGCGATGTCCTTCTTATTTCTAGGTCACATATTCGTAGACGACTAAAGGTTTATTAGAATAGAATAGAATTCATTTATTTGGTTTAAAAGGTAAACTTAAATTAAAATACATCTTAACCTAAAAATAACACCAAAATGGATGCCACTTAGCATATGCCGCTAGCTAAAGTTTTATCCATGGCGCTGGTTTTCAGGGCAACTAGAATACGTGATAAGATTTTACTTTAACCAAAACTAACGTACAAGGTGGGCACCTGTGAGGAAAGTTATTCAACTCAGTTTTTATTTTAGCCGTAATTTTCTTTTGTTATGGTACTGTTTTATATGAAGGCAACGTCTTTATTGATTACAGAGGCCTATTATGCCTATTATGGCCGTTTATATCTAGTGCCTCCCCAGAAAACATTAAATATTCCGCCTCAGGCCTCCCTCAAACTCAGTGTTCAATCATGTCCCACAGACGTGATGCACTGCTTCGAGATCCGCACCGCGAACGTGGACTACATGGTGGGAGTGGACCCCGTGGGAGCCGGCGCCGGCCACGCTCTCCCACCACCCGAGTCCGGCGTGGGAGCCTACCTGGCGCGCTCCTGGGAGACCGCCGTGCGACACGCGCTGCTGCCCGTCACCGCCCTCAAGCGACCCGGTGAGTGACGGTCACCCAGTCCGGCGTGGGAGCCTACCTGGCGCGCTCCTGGGAGACCGCCGTGCGACACGCGCTGCTGCCCGTCACCGCCCTCAAGCGACCCGGTGAGTGACGGTCACCCAGTCCGGCGTGGGAGCCTACCTGGCGCGCTCCTGGGAGACCGCCGTGCGACACGCGCTGCTGCCCGTCACCGCCCTCAAGCGACCCGGTGAGTGACGGTCACCCAGTCCGGCGTGGGAGCCTACCTGGCGCGCTCCTGGGAGACCGCCGTGCGACACGCGCTGCTGCCCGTCACCGCCCTCAAGCGACCCGGTGAGTGACGGTCACCAAGTCCGGCGTGGGAGCCTACCTGGCGCGCTCCTGGGAGACCGCCGTGCGACACGCGCTGCTGCCCGTCACCGCCCTCAAGCGACCCGGTGAGTGACGGTCACCAAGTCCGGCGTGGGAGCCTACCTGGCGCGCTCCTGGGAGACCGCCGTGCGACACGCGCTGCTGCCCGTCACCGCCCTCAAGCGACCCGGTGAGTGACGGTCACCCAGTCCGGCGTGGGAGCCTACCTGGCGCGCTCCTGGGAGACCGCCGTGCGACACGCGCTGCTGCCCGTCACCGCCCTCAAGCGACCCGGTGAGTGACGGTCACCCAGTCCGGCGTGGGAGCCTACCTGGCGCGCTCCTGGGAGACCGCCGTGCGACACGCGCTGCTGCCCGTCACCGCCCTCAAGCGACCCGGTGAGTGACGGTCACCAAGTCCGGCGTGGGAGCCTACCTGGCGCGCTCCTGGGAGACCGCCGTGCGACACGCGCTGCTGCCCGTCACCGCCCTCAAGCGACCCGGTGAGTGACGGTCACCAAGTCCGGCGTGGGAGCCTACCTGGCGCGCTCCTGGGAGACCGCCGTGCGACACGCGCTGCTGCCCGTCACCGCCCTCAAGCGACCCGGTGAGTGACGGTCACCCAGTCCGGCGTGGGAGCCTACCTGGCGCGCTCCTGGGAGACCGCCGTGCGACACGCGCTGCTGCCCGTCACCGCCCTCAAGCGACCCGGTGAGTGACGGTCACCAAGTCCGGCGTGGGAGCCTACCTGGCGCGCTCCTGGGAGACCGCCGTGCGACACGCGCTGCTGCCCGTCACCGCCCTCAAGCGACCCGGTGAGTGACGGTCACCAAGTCCGGCGTGGGAGCCTACCTGGCGCGCTCCTGGGAGACCGCCGTGCGACACGCGCTGCTGCCCGTCACCGCCCTCAAGCGACCCGGTGAGTGACGGTCACCCAGTCCGGCGTGGGAGCCTACCTGGCGCGCTCCTGGGAGACCGGTCCCATTTTGTCGTCATATTGTCGCTTTACTTACTCAAACTCTTATCTACAACACTCACTTGATGGAACAAACACCCTTATTTAGAGTGAAAGAAAGGTGACATTTCCATGATTTCATCAGTTGACAAGCAAAACTCACTAAGTAACAAATACCTACTTGAAATAAAGCTCTTATCTCAGTTATGACTTATGATTTAATACTGTGTGAGTTCCTATAATTGGCTTCCTGTTTCCAGTTTAAATTTTATTATTGGTTTTTTAGCCGTTGGTTCTCCAAATATGTAAAAATAAAATAAAAAATAAAATAAAATAAGAGGTTGCTAAGAGTAGTGACAATTTTATAGTGAGTTTTGCTTGTTTTGATTGATTGCTGTAGATCGGAGATTGAGTAAGTATAGCCACGATATCCTTTTTTTGGTAAAGGGTGTTAATACAATCTATATAGGTTAAATATGCGCCAATAAAGGTAACAAATAATAATTCATTTTGCTCGTTTACTCCAATTCGGGCGCCAATTGTAATTAGAATTTGTTAGTAATTTTTTTTTTTGGTATACCAAGGTACTAAAGTGCGTGCATTAAAGCCTCACTTAATTTTTTAATAGCTTCGTCTTTATACCTCGCATAAAACAATTTGCTTTCATGCCCCACGTTGGGCGCCAAATGTAAAATTTTAGTTGTCATTATCATCAGGTTTATTTCATTTCCAAACACACAAATACATCATACCGGTAATACTGGTGAATGAGTATGGTTAGTTTTGTGTAATCTAATTATTACAGCACACAGTTTAAATCATTTAACCTATTAAATAATTTGACGTTCGTTAACAGCGGAAGAATCATCATCATCAGAACCGGCGGAGCGAGGAGCGGAGATGGCACAAGTGTACCAGATCCATCCCGACGAGGTTCTCGGGTCGGGGCAGTTCGGCATCGTGTACGGAGGCCTGCACCGCCGCACTCAGCAGCCCGTCGCCATCAAGGTATACACCACGTGGTTTTTTTTTTATACCACGTCGGTGGCAAACAAGCACACGGCCCGCCCGATGGAAAGCAGTCACCGTAGCCTATGGGCGCCTGCAACCTCAGGGTGTCACGTGCGCGTTGCCGACCCAATAAAAATAACGTTGGCACAACAAAGTGGCTCCACTCCACCTGATCGTAAGTGAAAAGTAGAGCCCAAATCGCGGCGGCAACGAACAGGAGACAATCAGTAACCTGTTAGTTGCCACCGCCTTGCTGGCCCGCTAGATGCTGGTAAATACACCGGCTGACCCCGAAACACGGCAAACACGAAGGTAAGTCATTTCACGGGCGTTTACACCGAATGTACGGTGGTAGCCAACCAGGCGGGTACTAGTAAAAATACCCTACCACCGGCTGAGAAGCTGGCCACTCAGTATTTCCCTTAGTCGACTCCTACGACACCCACGGGAAGAGAGGGGCGGTGATTTTTGTATTCTTACTCCGTCACCGCACGGATATAATATGCCGTGGTCCATACACAGTGGAGCCACATACCACATGGCACAAGTGTACCATATCCCGACGAGGTGCTCGGGTCGGGGCAGTTCGGCATACACCGCCGCACTCAGCAGCCCGTCGCCATCAAGGTATACCACGTGGTCCATACACAGTGGAGCCACATACCACATGGCACAAGTGTACCATATCCCGACGAGGTGCTCGGGTCGGGGCAGTTCGGCATACACCGCCGCACTCAGCAGCCCGTCGCCATCAAGGTATACCACGTGGTCCATACACAGTGGGGCCACATACCACATGGCACAAGTGTACCATATCCCGACGAGGTGCTCGGGTCGGGGCAGTTCGGCATACACCGCCGCACCCAGCAGCCCGTCGCCATCAAGGTATACACTAACCCCCTTATCCATAAACTCTCTTTAGTTAGCAAGCCGATAAATATTATCAAAGCGCGATTAGAATGGAAGTACCGTTGACTCAACAGTGTATAAGTCAATATACGATATATTCATAGTTATATTCATATAATTGATTTATGGATAGTCGCCAGTGGCTGTGGCAGGAAATTTAAAATATTACCACTCCCGTGTCAATGTATAAAGGAAGCCTGTCTATTTTTTAAAGAGAACTCTAACTACTTTACAAACCGTTTTGAGACAAGTACGAAGCATACAAAAATCTAGTATTAACTAGTCGCTGTTACATTTATAAGAAAAACTGCCTATAACATGTGTTTAACCTTATTTAACAATTTATTTGCACACTAGTTTAAATTGTAAGATCTTGTAATTGTACCATGTTCATGCAAATAAACAATTTTAATTTGATTTATTCATAGTTCAAGCGCAGAGACATACAATAGATTAATTAATCACTCACTACATTTGTAAACAACTCTTTTATTGATAAATCTTGTGCCATTTGTTGTGTCAACAGTACTTTCAAATTCCTCTTCTGATTCCGTTTTGATAATATTGATTTTCTAATTGTCTCTTTCGGTCTTATGGAAATATAAAACTTAACGGTTTGCTAAGTTAGGACACATTTATATGTGTAAACGAGTAAGTGGTTTATGGTTTATTGACAATGGAGCTACATACCACATGGCACATACGAGATCTACAGACTCGTGTACGATATTGTGTTACAGTTGACTATAAAGAGAAGTGTCCATATTTTCACCTTATTATATTGGAATAAGGTGAAAAAGTAGACACATTTCTTTGTACCTAGTCGACAGTACGTTGACTGAAAAGGTACTATTGTAAGCCCCACTTTGGGTGCCAAGTATTGAAGGTTCATTATTATAAGCACTTTTCTAATTTATAATAATAAAATAACAAAGGAAGTCCTGACCTTTAGTTCATAGCAAATTTAATTCTGTATGAAGATTTTAGACACTTAATACTCGACGTCTGCGACCATATATAACATGGACGTCTAAAGCCAGCTCAAAAATGCCCCCAAAATCAATTGTTCAATTGTGCCAAGATGGGCAGGACATAGCGCTTTTCTTAACACCGCGCATATTTCGGCGCAACATCTTTGACAAATGCTTATAGAATAAAGCCAATCAAAAGTTTGATGCACCAATCACAACTATTTTGAAATGGCGGTTTAAGTTTTTATAGGTTGACATTTAAATTCTTTGCCGTGATGCATTAAAGAGGGGGTGACATTTGTCTACTAAAATTCAGGATCGTTTTTGAAGGGCAATTTACTATGGCGTGCGGCTTCCATGTTTTATTTGTTCGTAGCTCGACGTAAAATGAAACCATTAGATACAAAGAAAAGAGCATATTCCCATCTGAAAGGTCGAGAATGGAACGTGTTTCCTCCTGATATCACAGGTCTCTGTGGATGGCGGTACTTATACATAACATTATCCCAAAAATATCCCTTGATTAAAAATTTCAGTAGAGGATTTCGTCAACATATATTTCCTTAAATTAACACTATTTACACCAACAGGTGATAGACAAACTCCGCTTCCCAACAAAACAAGAAGCTCAGCTAAAGAACGAAGTGGCCATCCTGCAGAACCTGTCGCACCCCGGCGTCGTCAACCTCGAGCGAATGTTCGAGACGCCGGAGCGAATATTCGTGGTCATGGAGAAACTTAGAGGAGACATGCTTGAAATGATCCTGAGTCATGAAAAGGGACGGTTGACGGAGAGAACCACCAAGTATTTAGTAGCGCAGGTGAGTACTGGGTTTGTTCTTGAACAGTAACTGTCAATCTCGAGCGAATGTTAGAGACGCCGGAGCGAATATTCGTGGTCATGGAGAAACTTAGAGGAGACATGCTTGAAATGATCCTGAGTCATGAAAAGGGACGGCTGACGGAGAGAACCACCAAGTATTTAGTAGCGCAGGTGAGAACAGTTTATTCTTGAACAGTACCAGTCAACTGAAGCGAATGTTCGAGACGCCGGAGCGAATATTCGTGGTCATGGAGAAACTTAGAGGAGACATGCTAGCAATGATCCTGAGTCATGAAAAGGGACGGCTGACGGAGAGAACCACCAAGTATTTAGTAGCGCAGGTGAGTACTGGGTTTGTTCTTGAACAGTAACTGTCAATCTCGAGCGAATGTTAGAGACGCCGGAGCGAATATTCGTGGTCATGGAGAAACTTAGAGGAGACATGCTTGAAATGATCCTGAGTCATGAAAAGGGACGGCTGACGGAGAGAACCACCAAGTATTTAGTAGCGCAGGTGAGAACAGTTTATTCTTGAACAGTACCAGTCAACTGAAGCGAATGTTCGAGACGCCGGAGCGAATATTCGTGGTCATGGAGAAACTTAGAGGAGACATGCTAGAAATGATCCTGAGTCATGAAAAGGGACGGCTGACGGAGAGAACCACCAAGTATTTAGTAGCGCAGGTGAGTACTGGGTTTATTCTTGAACAGTAACTATCAATCTCGAGCGAATGTTCGAGACGTCCGAGCGAATATTCATGGTCATGGAAAAACTTAGAGGAGACATGCTTGAAATGATCCTGAGTCATGAAAAGGGACGGCTGACGGAGAGGACCACCAAGTATTTAGTAGCGCAGGTGAGAGCTGGGTTTGTTTATTTACAGTATCCGTTAATCTCGAGCGAATACTCGTATTCGTGGTCATGGAGAAACTTAGAGGAGACATGCTAGAAATGATCCTGAGTCATGAGAAGGGACGGCTGACGGAGAGAACCACCAAGTATTTAGTAGCGCAGGTGAGTACTGGGTTTATTCTTGAACAGTATCAGTCAACTGTACCGAATGTTCGAGACGCCGGAGCGAATATTCGTGGTCATGGAGAAACTTAGAGGAGACATGCTTGAAATGATCTTGAGTCACGAAAAGGGACGGTTGACGGAGCGAACCACCAAGTATTTAGTAGCGCAGGTGAGAACTGGGTTTGTTTATTAACAGTAACTATCAATCTCGAGCGAATGTTCGAGACGCCGGAGCGAATATTCGTGGTCATGGAGAAACTTAGAGGAGACATGCTTGAAATGATCCTGAGTCACGAGAAGGGACGGCTGACGGAGAGAACCACCAAGTATTTAGTAGCGCAGGTGAGAACTGGGTTTATTCTTGAACAGTATCAGTCAACTGTACCGAATGTTCGAGACGCCGGAGCGAATATTCGTGGTCATGGAGAAACTTAGAGGAGACATGCTAGAAATGATCTTGAGTCACGAGAAGGGACGGCTGACGGAGAGAACCACCAAGTATTTAGTAGCGCAGGTGAGAACTGGGTTTATTCTTGAACAGTATCAGTCAACTGTACCGAATGTTCGAGACGCCGGAGCGAATATTCGTGGTCATGGAGAAACTTAGAGGAGACATGCTAGAAATGATCCTGAGTCATGAAAAGGGACGGCTGACGGAGAGAACCACCAAGTATTTAGTAGCGCAGGTGAGTACTGGGTTTGTTCTTGAACAGTAACTGTCAATCTCGAGCGAATGTTAGAGACGCCGGAGCGAATATTCGTGGTCATGGAGAAACTTAGAGGAGACATGCTTGAAATGATCCTGAGTCATGAAAAGGGACGGCTGACGGAGAGAACCACCAAGTATTTAGTAGCGCAGGTGAGAACAGTTTATTCTTGAACAGTACCAGTCAACTGAAGCGAATGTTCGAGACGCCGGAGCGAATATTCGTGGTCATGGAGAAACTTAGAGGAGACATGCTAGAAATGATCCTGAGTCATGAAAAGGGACGGCTGACGGAGAGAACCACCAAGTATTTAGTAGCGCAGGTGAGTACTGGGTTTATTCTTGAACAGTAACTATCAATCTCGAGCGAATGTTCGAGACGTCCGAGCGAATATTCATGGTCATGGAAAAACTTAGAGGAGACATGCTTGAAATGATCCTGAGTCATGAAAAGGGACGGCTGACGGAGAGGACCACCAAGTATTTAGTAGCGCAGGTGAGAGCTGGGTTTGTTTATTTACAGTATCCGTTAATCTCGAGCGAATACTCGTATTCGTGGTCATGGAGAAACTTAGAGGAGACATGCTAGAAATGATCCTGAGTCATGAGAAGGGACGGCTGACGGAGAGAACCACCAAGTATTTAGTAGCGCAGGTGAGTACTGGGTTTATTCTTGAACAGTATCAGTCAACTGTACCGAATGTTCGAGACGCCGGAGCGAATATTCGTGGTCATGGAGAAACTTAGAGGAGACATGCTTGAAATGATCTTGAGTCACGAAAAGGGACGGTTGACGGAGCGAACCACCAAGTATTTAGTAGCGCAGGTGAGAACTGGGTTTGTTTATTAACAGTAACTATCAATCTCGAGCGAATGTTCGAGACGCCGGAGCGAATATTCGTGGTCATGGAGAAACTTAGAGGAGACATGCTTGAAATGATCCTGAGTCACGAGAAGGGACGGCTGACGGAGAGAACCACCAAGTATTTAGTAGCGCAGGTGAGAACTGGGTTTATTCTTGAACAGTATCAGTCAACTGTACCGAATGTTCGAGACGCCGGAGCGAATATTCGTGGTCATGGAGAAACTTAGAGGAGACATGCTAGAAATGATCTTGAGTCACGAGAAGGGACGGCTGACGGAGAGAACCACCAAGTATTTAGTAGCGCAGGTGAGAACTGGGTTTATTCTTGAACAGTATCAGTCAACTGTACCGAATGTTCGAGACGCCGGAGCGAATATTCGTGGTCATGGAGAAACTAAGAGGAGACATGCTTGAAATGATCCTGAGTCATGAAAAGGGACGGTTGACGGAGAGGACCACCAAGTATTTAGTAGCGCAGGTGAGTACTGGGTCTATTCTTGAACAGGTACTATCAATCTCGAGTGGATGTTCGAGACGCCGGAGCGAATATTCGTGGTCATGGAGAAACTTAGAGGAGACATGCTAGAAATGATCCTGAGTCATGAAAAGGGACGGCTGACGGAGAGAACCACCAAGTATTTAGTAGCGCAGGTGAGAGCTGGTCAAAGTCAAAGTCAAAGTGGCGACAGCAAATGCTATATAAAAATACATGTTAGGATCTTTTGAACAAATTCGCCTTTGTACCTGTTTGAATTGTTGTGTATTTTTTTACTTGTTTTTTTTAGGGTTCCGTAGCCAAAAACGGAACCCTTATAGATTCGTCATGTCCGTCTGTCCGTCTGTCCGTCTGTCACAGCCGATTTACTCGGAAACTATAAATGCTACAATAACGCAATTTGGTAAGGATATGTGTTGTATGAACCGCTACAGGATTATGATACTAAATTGTAAAAAAAACCATTGGGGTGGGGGCCCTCCATACATGTAACTGAGGGATGGAAATTTTTTTTTAGTTGTATATAAGCGTGTGGGGTATTAATAGAAAGGTCTTTAAAAATTATATGAAGGTTTATAAATCATATTTTTATTTAAGCAAATCGTTTCCGAGATATCAGCTCACAAAGTCTGAAAAATGTGTCCCCCCCCCCCTCTATTTTTTAAACTACGCGATATAAAATTCTAAAAAAAATATATGTTATGCACATTCATAAACTCTATCAACGATTTTTGGTTTGGTTAAATTATCTCCTATAGATTTTGAGGTAGGTTGATTTAACTGAATTTTTTTTAAAATAAATTGATAATGGTACGGAACCCTTCGCGCGCGAGTCCAACTCGCACTTGGCCGGTTTTTTTTGTGTACAATAAAGAATTTACATACATATAAATATAAATAAAAACTTTTTTTTCTACACAGATTCTAATAGCGCTAAAGCACCTACACGCGAAAAACATCGTCCACTGCGACCTGAAGCCAGAGAACGTTCTTCTGTCGTCCGACGGCGACCTGCCGCAGGTCAAACTGTGCGACTTTGGCTTCGCCAGGATCATCGGAGAGAAGTCCTTCCGCCGCTCCGTGGTCGGCACCCCGGCCTACCTCGGTCAGTACCCTGCCCACTGGTGGACAACATGCCGCAGGTCAAACTGTGCGACTTCGGGTTCGCCAGGATCATCGGAGAGAAGTCCTTCCGCCGCTCCGTGGTCGGCACCCCGGCCTACCTCGGTCAGTACCCTGCCCACAGTTGGACAACATGCCGCAGGTCAAACTGTGCGACTTCGGGTTCGCCAGGATCATCGGAGAGAAGTCCTTCCGCCGCTCCGTGGTCGGCACCCCGGCCTACCTCGGTCAGTACCCTGCCCACAGTTGGACAACATGCCGCAGGTCAAACTGTGCGACTTCGGCTTCGCCAGGATCATCGGAGAGAAGTCCTTCCGCCGCTCCGTGGTCGGCACCCCGGCCTACCTCGGTCAGTACCCTGCCCACAGTTGGACAACATGCCGCAGGTCAAACTGTGCGACTTCGGCTTCGCCAGGATCATCGGAGAGAAGTCCTTCCGCCGCTCCGTGGTCGGCACCCCGGCCTACCTCGGTCAGTACCCTGCCCACAGTTGGACAACATGCCGCAGGTCAAACTGTGCGACTTCGGGTTCGCCAGGATCATCGGAGAGAAGTCCTTCCGCCGCTCCGTGGTCGGCACCCCGGCCTACCTCGGTCAGTACCCTGCCCACAGTTGGACAACATGCCGCAGGTCAAACTGTGCGACTTCGGGTTCGCCAGGATCATCGGAGAGAAGTCCTTCCGCCGCTCCGTGGTCGGCACCCCGGCCTACCTCGGTCAGTACCCTGCCCACTGGTGGACAACATGCCGCAGGTCAAACTGTGCGACTTCGGCTTCGCCAGGATCATCGGAGAGAAGTCCTTCCGCCGCTCCGTGGTCGGCACCCCGGCCTACCTCGGTCAGTAAGCCCACTGTTGGACAGTCAAAAACAAATTAACGTGTATACAAAAACGTTTAAAAAAATGTCCCAGTGCACTCTAATTCTCTGTAATAAGAACGTCGTAACATATTTATGAGCGGATTCTTTCGATACTTATTTTTGCACTTGACTGGACAACGTGCTGAAGGTCAAGCTGTCTATGTTCAGTGCTCACTGTTAGCTCCATCGGTACACCTTATGCCTTTTGTAATAAGGTCCACCACGTACAGATTAAACTCCTTATTACTTGCTAAGTTTGGAGACGTTTATGAACTAAGGGGGAAAGAGTGTTGTTATTTGTACTCCAAGTTTACATAGGTCACTAGATACTTTTTGCAACAATAAATGTGAGTGAGTTTAGTGAAACGTCCCACTTTGTCGTTTGCCATAAAGGCGCTTTGTCAGTTTATTCATATGAAGATACAAGGAAATCTCGTCTTTATGGTAAGCGACAAAGTGGGACGTTTTACTAAAAACTAACACAAATATGTAATTCTTTGTTTCACATATCTATATCGCAAAACTTATCTAGGTCTTCAAAGGACGGCGCTATGACATTCAGTACTTTTTATCACAATGCTACAAAATCGCCTTCAAAATGTATTCATTGTCCATCACTTAAATCACTACACTGCCGTGCTAACTCAAAAAGACGCATTTCTCTTACAAGTTATATGGCAGATGCGTCCTTTTTAATTAGCACGGCAGTACAGATGTAGTGAGAAATGACTTGCCTTCGGAAACGTTCGTCAACGTCATGCTGTTTCAGTCTATCTCACTGAGACTGACAGTAATAGCTGTCATGCTACTTCAGTCAGACTCGGTGACACTGCCTGAAACAGCATGTGTTTACGAACGTTTCCGAAGGCAAGTAATTTCTCACTACACCTGTACAGTCAGCATCAGAAGTCACTATACACTCGAGGTGTCCAAAGAGAGGTTAACATTTAAACTTTCAAAAAGTTGTTGACTGTCATGATAGTATTTACTTGTGAGCGCTTAACAAGTCACAAATATCTTAACAGTCGATTTTCATTAATTTCTTAACATACAACAAATCATTGATACCTCAGCTGTTAAAAAACCACTGGTACCTAAGCAGTCAATAAGGCAAATATATCTGAACAAGAAGGAAAAATAGACGTTGTTTGGTAC
>JALPQI010021112.1:0-13243 GCA_025490895.1 Thaumatotibia leucotreta
GAAATTAAATTTTGTAACCTATATCGAGGGTGATGGCGGCATTTCCTTGCTCTATCGCAATACTGATTCGTCGTGCGAGGAATTCGCCACCTCTGCGGCCTTTAGTTACGTTCTACATTACAAGTTACAAGATTTTGATAAACATGCCCCAGATGCAGCAAAAATGTATGGTCAGATATTTTTTTTTTCAGAAAAGGCGGAGGTTCTCAATAGACTGTTTTTTTTATTTATTATTCGATAGTTTCGAGAATTGTGAACCGATTTTCAAATATTTTTTTGGTACCAAGTCCGGGTCTGACGATAGGAGCTTACAAAAATTGGTTAAAGTCGGTTTCATTATTTTTTCCCGAAGATCCCGTAGAAATGCTGATTTTAAACAAAAATATTTTCTATGTAGATTACTTTTTAGCGCCGCAATTTATTTGGGTTCGAAATAATCGGTGAATTAAATTACGTTTTCTTACCAAAATTTAAGAAGGTGTGTTTTAGTAGAATAAGAAAATTTCAGGATTAATAGTACATTACGACACAAGTGCGAAAAATATGAAATTCGAATCGAATGGCGATGTTTTAAAACACGACCGATAGGGCGTGTTTTAAATCGACACGAGTTACAAATTTCGTTTTTGCACGTGTCTCGTACGACGATTTTTAGTGCAGATGGCCCTCCGAAGTTTTGGACCTGACGTAAAATGACACACTTCTCGCACTAGAGCCTAAAAAAGGCACCATCTGTACTAAAAAAGTATTTTAACCCCACTGCCTGTATTATGCTTCCACGATGTATATTATCGCAAAGAGTCGGCAACGTTCTTTCTAACCCATAGAAGGTATCTATAGAAAAAGGGAAATCTTAAGTTTAGTAGCCTTTCCAGCGTCCTACATCTGAATTTCTCACAGCTATTCATATTATAGCAAATCCCGACTGAGTATTTCCATATTACGTAGTCTGGCGTTCAGACGGCAAGGTATTCAAAGAGTACTATACCTACAGGTCTTAGGTCTGTACCTACTGACAGACAGACTAGAGCCTAGTAACGAAATTTCTCTGTCGGTCATTTAATTGACAAACAGAAGTGCCAAAAAACCCAGTCAGTTTGTCAGCCTCCGTAGCCTAGTTGGTAGTGACCCTGCCTACAAAGCTGGAGGTTCCGGGTTCGAATCCCGGCGAGGGCATTATTTGTGTATTTATTTATCACAAATATATGTTCCTTGGTCATGGCTGTCTATGTATTTAAGTATTTATATGTATCTATCTATTATATATATCGTCGCCTGGTGCCCACATCACAAGCCTTAATTGAGCTTACCGTGGGACTAGGTCGATTTGTGTAAGATGTCCCAAGATATTTATTTATTTATTTAAAAAAGTACTTTATCCAACAGTGACATAATAAGGGGTCACAAATAGAGGGTTGCCGTTACAATACGAGACGTAGACGAATTTTGAAAGAATAGACTCATGATTTTAGATACTTATTTCAAACTGTTACATAAAATTTTATTTACAGTCGAGTTTTTGCGATGGCGTTTTAGCCCTTCGTCTGTGGTTGCTAAGAATTAGTACAATGGATTTTTAATTCAAATTATGAATCTATTTGAGTTTAGTATATATTGTACGGATCCTTATCAAATACAGACGAAGGGTTAATAAGAGTTCGACAACTGAAAATTTGCACAGAAAAATGACTCATAACTACGAAGAAACATAAACTAGTGAAGAATCTTTTCCCTTCATAATTTCAACCGAAAGGTCTCAATTTATATTCCTGTCTCAATCAGCTTTAGTGCAATGGCTACTGAAGTTAATTGTAACAGCAATATGAATTCATACGATTCCGTAATACGTTTATTTAATTCATACGTATCCGTAAATATCCAAAGGTAAAGAATAACGGCGCTATACTTATTCAAGCTCATATTTACAGCAATCAATTCTTAGAAATATCACCTTTCTCTCACTCTCAATACGGGTGTTTTTTTCTATCAAGTAAGTCATAGTCATTTTTAGAATTATAACTAACGTGAGACTCAAACTTATTAAAATATACTTTACTACCGGGTTACTCAAGTATTTAAGTCGATGATTGCTCGACATGTTTCGACCCATTAAAAGAGTCCTCGTCCGGAGCACTATCGGCCAAAGCCCGACGCTTACTGCGCCCTGCTAGAACGGGGTCGAAACATGTCGAGCAATCATCGACTTAAATATGTGAGTAACCCGGTTCTATAATATTTTAATAAGGCATAGTCATAGTATATTTTTCTTCATGAACAATACAGGTATTGTGTTTGAAATACATCCTAAAAATTAAATTAAAACTATTATTTACAACTTAACACACAAGCAAATGTAAAGCACAAAAAAATCTACAATAATAACATTAAAAAAATATATAACAATCTAAGCCTATTTTCACATAATTATTTGCAAATAGTTATTTCATGTATGCTATAAAAGCAACGTCTTCACAAAAATCTTTTCAGTTCCCTATGAAATGCTGAGTTATCTGTGATGTTTTTAATTCAATGGGTCATGTGTTGTTTTAAGTTACTTTTGGATTTGTCTATTATGTATTTTAATTTTGTGACATTTATGTTTTGGGTATTTAAATTGTTTAATGAAAATAAATATTAGTAGTATTCAATGGGCTATTGGTTGAATAATTTTATGGCTTGTTAAACAGCAGAATGTGTAACGACCTTGAGTTTGCGGCAAAGCTTCAATTTTCAAGTGAGAGTGTAGCAGATACGAGGTAAATTCACTAGATCCGATATGTTACCTGCATTCGTAGTCAAAACTACATCACATGGACGTCGAATCGTGACAGAATAGCTCTTTGAGCGAATCCCGACTCCGTACGGAACTGCTGGTTTATTGAATCGGATGAATTTATATTGCTGCTCAATCTTAAGTTTGTGGATTTATCTTACATAGTTGGAACTTTGGCCGTGTGGTGACGGCAGTAAGAATATATTTATCACCATCACTCCTCCTGCGGGTGTCGTAAGAGTCGACTAAGGGATTGAATTGTCACTGACCATTATTTGATAAAAGATTGATGATGGGCAGTAGCGTCATCACAGTGGACACATTACTGCGATCGCCAATCCGCTTGCCCAGCGTGGCGATTATGGGCATTTACCTCCTATTGCGCATATACGCATAGTTAATAGGAGAGGCCTACGTCCAGCAGTGGATTATCATAGGTTGATGATGATGATGACGATGAGTTGGAACTTAGAACATGGGATTCCACAGATTTTACTATACGTCATTGAAATTATCAGGAGTTCTATGATTTTTATTTAGATTTTTGAACCGACTGAAAGCCAGCAGCCCCGCTGAAGCCATTTTGCTGCACAAACATGTATTTTGTTATTACTTATTACCAAATAACAGCCTGTGATAGTCCACTGCTCAACCTATAGGCATCTCCTATTAACTATGCGTATAGACGCAGACCTATATTTATTTTCCTATATTTGTGTAAGTGAATAAATTTTTCCTTGATTTTTTCATGTGCGAAAAGTAGTTCATTTTTTACAAGTCGAAACTTCGGAGGGCCATCTGTACTGAAAAACGTCGTACCATACACGTGCGAAAATGAAATTCGTAACTCGTGTCGACTCCTTTCGGTCGTGTTTTATTTTATCGCCATTCATTGAACTATTTTTTTTCGCACTTGTATCGTAATGTACTATTTCGCATTTGTATCGTAATGTACTATTTTATCACTCGGGTACACTCAGCATCCAATATTTCGTTGAAAGAATCCTCTTGAATGTTTGCTACGACGTTCTTATTAGTATTACACAGAATTAAAGTACACTTAGACATATTTTTGAGTATAATTTATATACACCTTATTTTGCTTTTGACTGTACAGTCATCGTCAATAATATCTTATACCTACTACAAAGGCCGCAAAAATATTTGACACAAACTTAGTTAGAGTTACACTTATGTCGCTCTAACTAATGCTCTTAAGCTTATCACTTATTTTTGCGTTCTTCTTTCCTTAAGATACTATTAACGGTGACTGTACCAAACTGCTTGACTAATATGGCTGTGTGCAATAACGAAAACGTTTCAGACTTTTTAGTCATTTAAGGTTCTTATGTTTATTAGGGTACCCTTAAAACCCGTCAGATTTATAGACAAACTTACAAAATGGCCTACACCGATCTTAATCAAAATAACTTTGTTGTTTGTTAAAGATCTTGTCATATGAACTGGTTTTGGGTAGTTATGTCATAAATATGAAGTGAAAACTTAAACTGGGCCATTTTATTTAAAAGGAACCCTCATACTTTCATTAACGTACATATTTTTTCTAGTTAAGTACTCATAATCTGGAGATCGTGTGATCTGGAGATCGGACTCGCGCTTCTAGGGTTCCGTACCATTCCCAATTTATTATTAAAAAAATACATTTAAATCAATCAACCTCAAAAAGTATAGGAGATAATTTAATCAAACCAAAAATCGTTGATAGAGTTTATTAATGTGCATATCATATATTATTTTTAGAATTTTATATTGCGTAGTTTAAATAATAGAGGGGGGGGGGACACATTTTTCAGACTTTGAGAGCTGATATCTCGAAAACGATTTGCTTTAATAAAAATGAGATTTATAAAAGATTTTCAAAGACCTTTCTATTAATACCCCACACGCTTAATATACAACTAAAAATGTTTTCTATCCCTCAGTTACATGTATGGAGGGCCCCCACCCCAATGGTTTTTTTACAATTTAGTATCATAATCCTGTAGCGGTTCATACAACACGTATCCTTACCAAATTTCGTTACTGTAGCATTTATAGTTTCCGAGTAAATCGGCTGTGACAGACGGACAGACAGACAGACGGACATGACGAATCTATAAGGGTTCCGTTTTTGCCATTTTGGCTACGGAACCCTAAAAACGAGTACTACCAAGTTTCATAGGTACCGATTCTTCTCGAGTTAGTGGTGTAGGATTATGACCGGAAGTAGTTTTAATTTTATGTGTAACTTAGACCATTCAAAAAAGTTTGTTGTCATTTCAATTTGAATAAAGAATGTAAAAATAATGTAAATGTTCTATCCCGTTACTTTTCACAAAATGGACTCCTTCGGTTCTTATCGGCAAATCAATTTTTTTTAACATCTTAGATACTTCAAAAGAACATAACTTGACAAAGACGTATGCTCGAATTATAGGCGACTTTCATAATAGTCATAATCTGAAATTTCCTTAATATTTTACAGAAATGTACATATTTAAGCTATACTGTCCATACATTTTGCTTATCAACGACGGTAACAGTACACGGAACGATCCGCTTTACGATTTAACTTTGTTATCTCCAAACGCGATAAGCAATTTGTACCGCCGTATAATTTTATTGATATTGAATCTAGCCTGATGCTTGATAATTATTAGATTATTATCGTAACCTTTATAAATTTGAATACAAAATCCATATTTCAAACCAGAGGTTTTGTATATTGTATAGGAATCCCATCATCATCATCACCATATCAGCCGAAAGACGTCCACTGCTGAACATAGGCCTCCCCTAAAGGATAAATCTATGCGATGGTGTAGTAATTTTCGGTTATCTTGTAGCAGACGCATGTTTGTCTGCTATTCTGGCGTAAAAGTCTCGTTTGCTTTTATAAAACGGAAAATAAAGTGGTGATGGTAACGAACAATAAAAACGCGTAAAAAAATCGCATAGAAACACCCGAAACATTGTCACAATGACCGATTACACGCCACCCACATCCAGCGGACTCCTGCGACCTTCACCTGGTCATCAGTCCACCTTATGGGGGGCCTATCCACGCTGCGTCTTCCGATACATGGCCGCCACTTGAGAACTTTTCCGCTCCAACGGCCATCGGTTCTACACGCAATGTGCCCCGCCCACTGCCACTTCAGTAAGCTTAGCACATGATTAGTGCGGCAATATGTCGCCGCGAGATAGACTTTCCTTCCCTCTTTTATTAATATAGTTAGTAAAAGACGAGAAATCTATCTCGCAGCGACATACTGTCGCACCAATCATGTGCTAAGCGTGCAGTCTAGCGATTTGGAGAGGTTTAACGGTTACTTTGGTATATAAATATATCAGGCTTTAAATCATTTCACAGATTATACAGGGTGACATCTGAGTCGTGTAGTACAAGTGAACAGGGTACTAGGGGTGACGCTGAGCAACTATCACTATAAAGACAACCAAGAAATTGTGAAAAAAAAACACTTAAATAAGTCATTTAGTTATTAATTAAATAAATAAATAAATATGTTGGGACATCTTAAGGTGCATGCAGACCAAAAGAGCATTCGCTGTTCTATCCCCCACTCTACGAAATCAAGAAATCACGTTACGTGTAACTATCGTATTTCGTAGAGTAGGGGGATAGAACAGCGAATGCTCTTTTGGGCATGCAGACCAATTTACACAAATCGACCTAGTCCCACGGTAAACACAATTAAGGCTTGTGTGGGTACCAAGCGACGATATATACTATAATAGATAGATGCTTAAATACATAGATAGCCATGACCAATGAACAAATATTTGTGACAAATAAACACAAATAATGCCCTCGGCGGGATTCGAACCAGGCTACCAACTAGGCTACAGAAGATGACATTTATTATTTTTATTTTTTTTGATTTAATAGTTAAGTATCAAATTATTATGTTTCTATCTATTTTATATATCGACGCGTATTACACACTATACTTGTTTTCTAAAAGGGGGTGGTAGCTTCCGGGGGGTCCGCCCGGATAGCTACCACCGTCTTACCCGTTAACTAACGTTAAATAGTTAGTACTGTGTTCCGGTTTGGGGGTAAGATAGCCGGTGTAATTACTGGCATAGAGGCAACCCATCTAAGTCCTTAGGGTAGGCAGCGCATAGGTGATTTTTTGGTCACTACGTCCATGGGCCTCAGTTCCCGCTTTCCATCAGGTGAGCTGAGAGCTCAGTTGTCTACCTTTGTCACATAAAAAACAGCTAAAAATACCTGTCTGTGTGTAGAACTCTGTCAGTCGAAAATACCTGATTTTTCTCTTTGTATATTCCCGTCAGTCGCGCTTGGCTCTGTAATCAGAAATACGTCAAATATTTGTGACGCGGCCAAAGGTGCGTACGTTGTAACCAAACAAGGTTAGTTGGCGCAGTCGGGTAGGATACAGTAGGTCTGTTAGGCTGAAGCAAAAGCTAAACAAATAGAGCAACAGCAAAGTATATACAGCGTGCTACCATGACCCGGAGTTTTAAGGAAATCGGTAATAATACGCATTACTAGCAATCGTTTTAAAGTATTACCTGGTGATTTTTTAATTAACTGAATAATTCATTTTTTCCTTCGAACAATTAATGTAACGCGGGTACTGATTATTGGCATAAACTGCGAGTGACTAAATTCTGCCAGTATCATGCTCTAATAAACGATTGATTTGGAAGTACATTGCTTCTTACTGAAATTTTAGTCAGAAACTTCAAAAATTTAATCAAAATATACTAACAGTTTGAGTTTAAATTAACAGTTTGAATTTACATCTTATTCCTCGGTTACAATAAAAACCTGCATGAAAGTAACTTACTGTATATATGTCAAATATTATAATTTCTGCTACCTAACTCTGACCATAGGCGTCCTCGAAAGATTTCCACAATGACCGGTCTTGCGCCACCCACATCCAGCGGACTCCCGCAACCTTCACCAGGTCATCAGTCCACCTTGTAGGGGGCCTATCCTCGCGATGTACACTATAACACATATACCTATATAATAATAATATGTGGTGGTGTAGTGCGACGCATGCAATGGTCTCAATCCATGAACGAGAACGTCATGCGCGCCTACTATGGGGCTACAGAGGGAGGAACTAATCTATCCGCGTATCGTGTCCGGATGCTTCCTCTGTTTCGGGCCCTTGAACCAACTATAAATGTGACTGCGCAGCGATTATCGGATCAAGTGCGAGTCATCCAACGATTAAAGCGGCTGGATGACTCGACACTTGATCGGCTTCGCCTGGAGGCTCTCCCTGTTCGTGCGGCCTCCGCTTCGGCGCGGGACCCGCCCGCCATGTCGCCGGATCCGGTGCCGGCACCCGACCTGGCACCGAGGGCACCGCGGGTTGATCCCAGTGCCGACGGGGATGACGTTACGAACCTGAGTGTGAGTACTTCAGACAATGAGCAATTGAGGAGGACTCTGGAAGAGGCGATTATGCAGCATCGCTTCACACCCGACTCTAGGCCACGATTACCACGTTTGCCCATGAATAGGCGCAATCTGGCGTTGATGGGAGCCCTAAACGCTTTACTGGAGCCGTATATACGATCCAGTAAAGATTTGGAAGATACGCACTCGATCATGTACTGCGGGGCCATCGCGGCGTGCCGTGTTGCTCGAGTCAAGTTTCCGGACGCTGACCGTGCACCTAGGACCGCCGGAGGTGACCCCGCATGGCAGGTGCGGATCGAGCGTCGTATCGACTCGTTTAGGACTCTCATTGCAAAGCTGATCTGCTTCAGGGGGGGTAACAACCGCCCTCGAGTAATGCGCTTTGTGAACCAGGCGTTCGCGGGAACGGGTATTGCACCCCGCGACTACATAGCCAACCTCACAGAGCGCATCGACTTTCTGAAGCAGAAGGTTTATGCATGGGCAAACCGTATTCGCCGCTACAGAGAGCGTGTGAATCGATTCCAGCAAAATCGCCTTTTCCAGAGTGACCAAAGGAAGGTTTACCGAAAGTGGGAGGAAACCGACTACCGTGTGTCCGACGCGCGGTTGCCGGATGCTACTGCTATGAGTGATTTCTGGCGTAGTATCTGGTCAGCGCCCGTCGGACACACCGAGGGTGAATGGATGGCCGTTGTTGAACGTGAATGCGAGACCATCGAACCTATGGGGGCAGTTACCATCAGCCCCGATGACGTAAGTTGTGCTATCCGCACGACTCAGAACTGGAAAAGTCCTGGGCCGGGTGGATTGCACAACTTCTGGCTAAAATGGTTTCGATGCTCGCACTCACGATTGGCAACGCAATTCCAACAAGCCCTCGAGCTCGGTTCCCTGCCACCTTCCTTAACAACTGGAGTAACCTTCCTGCTCTACAAGTCCGGTAGTACCACGGAAGCGAAGAACTATCGACCCATCACGTGCTTGCCCACACTGTACAAGCTCTTTACATCCATTTTGAGAGTAAAAATTAACACGCACATTGTTGCGAACAATGTTTTGGCTCCTGCTCAAAATGGATGTAGGGTTGGGTCCCGTGGTACTAAAGAGCTCCTCCTCATCGACATGACCATTTGCCAGCAAGTCCGGCGTAACAAAGGGGCCCTCTCCGCCGCTTGGATTGACTACAAGAAGGCCTATGATTCGGTGCCTCACTCATGGTTGGAAAGGGTCTTAGAGCTGTATAAAGTTAATGCAACTTTGAGATCCTTTCTCGGCGCGTGTATGAGGCAGTGGACCACAGTCTTTCGTCAACCAGGAGGCGGGGACGGCCCCTCTGGCCCGCAGGACTTCATAAGGATCGAGCGAGGAATATTCCAGGGTGACAGTCTGAGTCCCTTGTGGTTCTGCCTAGCTCTGAATCCCCTCAGTACCCTGCTGAAGGATTCAGGACTAGGTTGCCGGCTTCGGAGAGAGGGTGAAGTCATTTCTCACCTTCTGTACATGGATGATCTCAAATTATTTGCGCCAAATAGCCAAGACTTGTTGGAGCTACTGCGAACAACAGAAGTTTTCAGTAGTGCCATCAAAATGGAGTTTGGTGTCGATAAGTGTGCGGTTATGCATGTACAGCGGGGGAAAGTAGTAAATTCAACAAATTTACAGCTTTCTGAGACAATGTCGTTCAGATCTATCTCGGAAGCAGAAACCTATAAATACCTTGGTATGTCACAGTCTTTGGGTATTGAAGATATGGGAATTAGACAGGCGGTGAAGGAGCGCTTTTTCAGCCGGCTCACAAAAGTACTTAACAGTCTTTTGTCAGGAGGCAACAAAGTGCGCGCCTTCAACGCCTGGGTAATGCCCATACTCATATACTCCTTTGGCGTACTAAGGTGGACTCAGACCGAGCTGGACGCCCTGGATCGAAGGGTTCGTACACTGCTCACCACACATCGAATGCTACACCCGCGCTCATCAGTTATGAGATTGTACATCCCGCGGAAATGTGGGGGCCGCGGCTTCTTAAATGCCAAAAACCTCCACAACCGCGAGGTGTACAATCTTAGAAACTATTTTCTTAACAATGAGTGCGGGATGCATCGAGATGTGGTGGCAGTAGATCGGAACCTCACCCCGCTGTCCTTGGCAAAAGAGAACTGGCGCAAACCTGTGGTACTAAGCACCGAGGACCGCAGGGCGGTATGGAAGAGCAAGGAGCTACACGGGCGGTTCTACAAGGCCCTCACGGGACCTGATGTGGATCTGCTCGCGTCGGTGAACTGGCTACGATTCGGGGACCTCTTCGGAGAAACCGAGGGTTTTGCCTGTGCAATTGCTGACGAGGTTATCATGACGAATAACTACCGGAAATATATCCTGAAGGACGGTACGGTCGACATTTGTCGGGCATGCCGCCGTCCCGGTGAGTCACTCAGGCATATTATTTCCGGTTGTTCTCAGATTGTTAACACCGAGTACTTGCACAGACACAACCTCGTAGCCAGGATTATACACCAGCAGCTTGCTCTTCAATACGGCCTTGTGGGCTTCGAAGTGCCGTACTATAAGTACACACCTGCGGCAGTTCTCGAAAATGGTCGTGCCACGCTCTATTGGGATCGATCTATCATCACGGACAGGACTATTGTAGCCAATAAGCCTGATATCGTGGTGATAGATCGATCCCAACGCCGGGCAATGCTCATCGACATCACCATCCCCCATGACGAGAACCTCGTGAAGGCCGAGAAGGACAAAGCCAGTAAGTACCTTGACTTGGCTCACGAGGTAACCGACATGTGGGAGGTTGATTCGGCGATCATTGTACCGATAGTTGTTTCTCCGAACGGTCTCATAGCGAAGAGTCTCGATCAACACCTCAAGAGGCTCTCGCTACGTGGTTGGGTCAAGGGTCAGATGCAGAAGGCGGTAATCCTGGACACGGCGCGCATAGTCCGGCGGTTCCTCTCCCTGCAGCCCTAACCACCGGCAGCTTGGGCCCGCCCCGTTGCCGGCGGCACCCTAGGTTAGGTTTTTTATAAAGTATTTATGTGTTTTGTATTGTTTTTGTATGTTGTATTATATGTTAATTTTATAAATATTGTTATAAAAAGCCTAGCCTAAGAGACATGAGAAATAAAGAGTATAATAATAATAATAATATTATTTATTGTGCTAAAATTTACAATAAATAAACTAAAAAGGAAGCTTACAAGAAGTACGCAACAACAGGCGGTCTTATCGCTAAAAAGCGATCTCTTCCAGACAACCTTATGGCAGTAGAATCGACATATAGAAAGTATTGAATGAAAAATAAAAGTACAATGAGATAAACCAGAGTAAAATAAGTTCACATCAGCACCAATATATATACATATTATATATATATATATAAGTATATATACTCATAAATATAAATATATATAAACAAATACATAAATATAACTAAATAAATATAATATGCAATAATATAGACAACGTATAAACAGGAAGGACAAAGGAGCTTAAGAAAGTGACAGAAAGTGTTGCTTGAGATGAGCTTTAAAAATTGAAATAGACTTAGCACACCTCAGTTCAACTGGCAAAGCATTCCACATTCGAATTGCTTGAAAAGTAAAAGAGTCGTTGTAGAATTTAGAAGAAGAATATGTTTGGGCAAGGAGATAATTCTTACTATTATATACTTAATTTCACTAGCACAACACTTACACAAATACGACATACACGAAAATAGTTCTGCGCTATAGAGCGTTGCACAAACTTTTTTTTATATACAAGGTCCTGGGAGAATATCAGTGATATGGCTTGCCGCATCTCCATGCTGAGCCAGCGCCAATTCTCTGCCACAACACATGGTTGTTCTTTCTTATTTTCTTGTAATTGCAATAATTTTATTTAATTTTAAGCTGCATGCCAAATCACTGTTTGTAATTTATAATCACCATGTATGTTGTGGGAATGAATAAAGTGTTTATCTATCTATCTATCCACGCTGCTTCTTCCGGTACGTGGCCGCCACTCGAGAACCTACTGTTACTGTTTCCATTATAATTTTTACACAAAGTCCCTTGATTGCGGGCACGGATCACCGCTTCAACAATACAAACAGAACCGCAAAGTCATCATTTGTTAGCAAAACAACGGCGCGTACTACCTTTTTATACTAGCGCTGTCACAGCATAACCTCAGTACTACAACTAACAATTTATTAATAAATCAGTGACATTTTAAACTAACATGGTCATAACATTTTTTTGGTTACCGCGAGTAATTATACATGAAATAAAACTATGTATGTATAGTTCGGGAAATATTGTTTGACCGACTGTTATATTACTTACGGCCATTTGTTATCAGGTTTATCCGTTTTCATAGTTTTATTTCTAACATGGTCATTTATATAATTAGTAGATTTAAAGAGAGTGGGAGAGGGTGAGGCCGTATGACGACAGTAAGAATTCATTTGTTACCACTCCAACTTTTCCAGCGGGTATCATGAGAGTCAACGAAGGGATTGATTGAACTATCACTTGACCATTTATTTAAAAAATATGTAATAAATTTCATTATTAGCAAAAAATTATTGATTTTGTATGTAGCATCGGCTAATTTGAATAACCTGTCCAAAATAAAATCAAAAACAAACATTCACGTGAGAAAAAATTCTGCTAGTTTACCTAATTTAATAAAAACGATATTGAACAAACGAAACAGAGAAAACACCCAATAAAATGTCACCTTTTATAAATAGGAAAATAATGTTTTATACTTCCACAAGTATAACGTAAAACAATGAGTTATTGCTCTGAACTGCCGTGCAATTCCTAAACCACAGTAACTGCCAATTTTCCGATTTTTGGTTTATTGGTGATCTATAATCAGCAAATCAAAACGCATAATCCCAATCGATCGGTTTTTAATTTGGAAAACTGGAACATGGAAACTCGAAACCCCAAAAGCAGTAAGTGACTAGTTTTTCCTGCACAATGCAATATAAAGCGCAGTAAAATGGTCTACGGCTACGGATTTTGGGCCGATAC
>JALPQI010021113.1:0-19117 GCA_025490895.1 Thaumatotibia leucotreta
TTAATTACATAATTACACAATACCTACTCAAAATATCACAATAATAATAAATAAAAATAAAAAATTAAAACACTAAAATTGCATAATTATCAGGTCATACCTTAAATGAGAAATCACTGTTGCAAAAATAATTAAATAAATTAATAAATTATCTATTTTTAGATTACCTAGTATAAATAGAATTCAGGGCGTTCTATGATTGGTTATGATACTTTATGCTATAACGGCTATTATAACACTATTATATAGTGTCTTAACCACATCGTTTCCCGAAAGTAAATTATACGAATCTTTCTGTTTTATATTTTCGTTTAGCTCTCGCCGGGCCCACTTTTAGCTCAGTTTTACTTTTAATAGGTACGAGTACATACCTACTTGGCTTAAATTCAATATATTTTGCCTATGAACCAGAAATAAATGCAACATTAATATGTGTTCGGATCATAATGAACCTTTTAAATAAATGCTACAAAACACGATGGAAAAAAGAACCCAAAACATATGTTTGTCTTTTCATAATTTAGTCATCCATGATAATTTTAAACTTAAACGCGAAACGCACTACGAGTTTGACATTCACTGCATCTGGAAAAAGGCAAAATTGGCCAGAAAATTGAAATCAAGAAATTTCAGACGTATTAATTGGTAAATATTTGCTTCGGGAAGTTGAGGTCTTACATTCAATTGAACGTTTTGCAAATTTTCATACGGTGCCGGCTAATGGATGAAACAAATAGAAATTTCATCGCTGAGCCGTTAACAGCACGTTTCCAATAAAGTTTACCAATATACAAATGGAAAAGCAATGTTAAACAAAAGCTACACCGCCATTGCTTCACTAAATTAAATGAATAAAAAATTACGATTCAATTATTTTAATAGATTTATCTATCACGCCCATATAAGCTTGAATGTGTGTAACAGAGATCTAAAATGCGATCAAAACGCATAGGACAAGCATTAACCACTGTTACAGAATGTGTTTTTAATACTAGCAACATTTATTATTTTATTTTTTATTTTTTTGTATGACAACTCCCTTCTCTAGCAATTACACGATCCTGCAACAGGTTTAATTTTGCATGTATTTAAATACTTCGCTTCACCCCAAGGATCCTAATTTTTTCTTTAACAACCACAACCGATTTCATTTTGACAAGTTTCTAGTCTGTGGTCGTACTGAAACTAAGGTGTAAAATCGAATTGGAGATCAAAAATGTAAACAAATGGGATACCACCACAAAAAAATTATCACGAGAGGGGGGGGGGGTAATCTAAAATCATTCAAAAACTTATAAAAAATGCATATTTATCGTCACTGACGGTACGAAGAATTTTTAAATATTTTACAAATTTTTAATATAAAACATTAAGCGAAATATATAATTGTTTTAATGATATATTTCGCTACTTTGAATAAAATGTAAGGTGTTTAATTTATACTACTGGCAATGATAAGAAATTTTAAACATTTGGTTCGCAGTTGTAACAATAACTAGTTTATTCGTAATTTAATACGGTAACTACACTAAGAACCATTTAAGAGGGTTCGCATTTATAACTATGTACTTCAAAAATCAAAACAAGAGGGAGAACCAAATGGCTGTTTTATGAATTCTTAAAAACTCCTAAAATTTAGCATTACAAAGTACATTAATACAGATTTCAGTATTTTTACCTACAAATTAATCATTTCCGACTATCCTAAATATTAACGTAATACGACATTCGTTTTCAAACATTGATTATGTTGATTATTTACATCATTCTAGCAAATTTTCTAGGTTTTATTTTTGTAATCAGGAACCGTGGACACTCAGACGTATGTTTTTTATTGTCATATCCAAAAATATGTTAACGATTGTGATGCTTTGTGTATCGCACATAGTTTGACTTTCGCGTATTTACATCTACACATAAAACATTGTCTTAGGTTTAGTCGGTAAGGATAATTGTAAGTGTAGATATAAATAAAATAAAATAAAAAACCAACCAAAATGCGATGTTAATTTACAAAGGTGTTAAAAACTACATTCGATATAAAACGTTTTATACCCCTGGAATGTCACTTTAACATTGATTTTGTAATGTCATGTCATTGTCATAGATTGTTTACATTTTTGATCTCGAATTCCATTTCAGAGCTTACCATTACAATTCTATTCCAAATACGATACGCATTTATTACCTGCCTGTAATATTGTTCAGTACATTACTTCAGAGGCCAGGACGAAAGTTTTTCTCAAAGAAAAAAAAAACAGGTAAATAACAAATGTTGATAAGGTGTATCTTCTTAACCATGCACAGTGACTCGAAAATAAATAAATAGTACAAAAGACAACATCAAAATAAAAAAAAAACATAAGACCAGCCGAATTGCAACTTGTCTCGTGCGGGCCCTTGTAGTTTTTTTGGCGGGCTAAATGCCTGAGCCACAATTTATGTGAAATAGGATTTAAAAAAGGATTAAATGCTCTAATCACAAAAGTTATAAAATTGCCGATTATAACAAGTTTTTCAGAAATATTTTAAGACATAATTTAACCTATTAATGGTCGTTACTACTCCCATCGTTTTAATGACTTAACCGAATTAAATACGTATAAGAAATTAAGCGATTATTACGAAATATTATGACTTTCCATTATATAATTAACAAATTGATGGCCTATCATATCATGCAACTTAGAAAACCTCCCTACCTATTCGCCCCTAAGGTAACTTTAGGTACGACGACAAGCAAAGCGAGGAGGAGTGTTAGGTCGAACTGTGACCTTACAGTCGCGAGCCGAGCGAGCAAAGTGAGCATGTCGCGGCAGCGGCCGGCAAAGCGCCAGAACTGACTTTTAAAATAATACTCATACTTTTTCATTTTGAAGCTACTTTTTTACTACATGCACAACATTGCATGCTACACATGCAAACTATTTTTTTTAAATCAAGCAACATCATTATACAGGGTGACATCGGAGTCGTGATCCAAACTGTGAGAAACGTGTTAAGATGGTCTTCCTAAACAATGTTCTCTATGGGACCTATATGAACAAACATACTTTTTTTACGACTAGTAAAGTTCGAGTTCATTAATATGTATACATTTCTCCATACTAATCCTTTCCAAATGTGTTTACATAATTATGAAACGAGACTGGAAGTTATGAACACTTCCGCACCGTTCGGTATGGAAACAGTTTTTTTTTTTTCGCGATATTCATATTTGTTCCATGGGAAACCTTGTTGAGAATAACCATCTTAACACGTTTCTCACAGTTTGGATCACGACCCCGATGTCACCCAGTATATTGACATAATCACGCAACAACCAATCATTATAACTCACGAATACAGACTTTACAATAATTATAATAAGGAAATTTATTGCTTTTAATATTATGTAAATGATGTCGTATGATGGACTTAAAATGTTATGAGCATCGAATGTTATGGTTAATAATAATTATGACCTTCAAACATCGGACTACCAATTAATACTGTTTATTTTTATGACTTGTGATAATATGACTTAAAAAAATGATGTCGTATTTACAACGTTCTGCGCTTCAAAAATCGGACTTTAAAAGTTATAGGACCAATAGTGACTCCCTTTGCCAGATTAAATCTACAAGAGTTGTATAAAATTCCATTAACAACCTCTTCTTCTGGCCTCACCTGAAACGCCATACTTCGCAGCCATCAAACTGCATCGGCTTCGAAACCCATTTTAGAATAGGCACATAAATAGTTCCAATTATGTAGGCCAAGTGATGTATGCAACTGAATTAAAAAGACTCGTGTCATCCCATTACGTTCAGACCAAGCGAACATTCGCTATTCTACTTAACCTCCCACTCTACGAAATTCGATCGTTACACAAAACGTGATTGGTTGATTTCATAGAGCGGGGGATAGAACAGCGAATGCTCTTTTGGTCTGAATGCACCTTTATCAGGTATTGGAATATCTTATTCAGTCACTCTAATAAAATTGTTTTGTACGTAAGGTGCATTCATCCTTTCTTGTCTTATCATGTAAACAAACACTTTTTGAAAACATTATCACACTTTTCTCTGCAATTACACATTAATCATCACGTCAAATGTTGTTGCATACTTAATTAAACTCGCAAAGTATTATAATCACTCAAGAAAGCACTGAAAAATATCATTTCTGTAAAGATTTTCGTCAATAAATGCTGTTACGGTCGGATAACTTTAAAAACATCTGACATTGATGTGACATTGCGATGTCTAGATTGTCTATGTACCATAATGTTGGCATGTCAATATATCGATATTAATACTTAAAGTACAACTCGAGGAAAATGCAATTAAAAGAAATTGCAGTAATTTACCAAAATTTATTAGGGTTTCGTAGCAAAAATGGCAACAACGGAACCCATACTTATAGTTTCGCTATGTCCGTCTTTCCGCAGCATACTTAGCTCAGTGGCCGTTAATACTATAAATCTGAAATTTGGTACAGGTATACATATTGATCATGCCAAAATGAAAAAGTAAAAAAAAAAAAATTTCGGGTACCTCCCCCCCAATTGGTGATGTGGGGTGATTTTTTTTATTTGCGGTAATCGTATAGTGTGGGGTATCATTGAATAGGTCTCTTAAAAAGAAAAAAGGGCTTTTAAGAAAGTTTTTTTCTAAAGTCAATATTTTTTGAGATAATCGCTCCAGATGAAAAAAATTGTCCTCCCCTCTAACTTTTGATCCAAAGGTCCAAAAAAAATCATGTATGTGGGCTGGTATAAAACTATTTCGAACATAATCGGCCCAGCCGTTTTTGAATAACTACGAAACCCTACACTGAGCATGGCCCGACATGCTCTTGGCCGGTTTTTGTAATTGATTTAAATATTTATTTTATTCAAAGACTGGCAGTGCTTAGTTGTCTATTGAATATTGAATAAAATCTTCACGTCAAACGTCATTCGTTTCGCTACTTCGCTTCACGTCGTTCGTTACGGGTGCACTTCATGTGATTTTTCTCATGACTAGTGGCGCCTTCGTTGGAGCGACAGAGAAAAATCCTCGAAATTTAACCATAGTTTTTGATATAATCTTATACGAATTAATTATCTTCCTGACAGACGATGTAAAATCGATAATCCTCTATTTACGTACCTAAGCAGTGAAATTATCGCTGACATTTCATTATATCGACATTTCTAATCACTTGTGATTGTCTTTTGATCATCGTTGACGTTTTGTTTGTTTTACTTGGTCTGTGGTTTGTTTACATGATAAGACAAGTAAGGATGAATACACTGTAGGTGTAGGTGTAAGTAATCGGCAATGACAGGTACTTCAATTATTTACGCATTTCAAAATTGACTGTCCATTTGACTTAATCGTTTCAAAGGCCAGTAAGCACGTTAAAAAATATAATACTTTTTTCCAATTTTGTAAATTGATCTGTTGATGTACTAAGCGTAATCCACAGAGTTATTACATTAATATACACCTTGTGCTGTTTAAACCCGACCGAGGTTAACACTATATTCCTGACCACATTTAGAAACTATAATATCTTATGAACTTTTCTGGATATCGACTAGTTTCAGAGTTATTAGTGTTATTACCAATAGAAAAAAACATATTGTCTAATTGTTACTAAGTATAAAAGGTCTTTTTAACGGTGTTGGTATCATTATGCGGAATAGTCTCAATACCCTCATTAATAGATGTAAAAAAGTGAGAAATAAAACCTTTACAACAAATGGGCCTTTCGTAAAAAAAATCGTTAACCCTCATTTTAAGTGTCAGTTTTATGTTAAAATACATTAAAAAAGTTAAAAAAAAAGAAAAAAAAATCTTTTACGTCAAAAGCGACAAAACTCACGTAATATTGTTTTGTTTGTTTTACATCAAAATGCGAAGTTAACACCTTATCGGTTAGTTATAACTTATAACTTTTCTGGATATCGCCTAGTTTTAGAGTTACCTATTACCTATTACCGTAATTATAACTTATTACAATTTATTTAACAATTTTTGGGTAAATTAGAAGCAAAAGCTTGTAGATTAAAAATGTTACGCTCGCATTGTAAAATCAGAAACGGAATATTTATTGCGATTCCATGTGGTATGGTATCTAGTTAAACCGAGTATCGAGTCCACGAGGGAATCGTGATTGCATTAATTTCCGCGTGCGCGGAGCAACCGGTAAGTGACCGGCTATTTCGGTTAGTTCATCTGTTCCATCTGGTTAGTTCAAATCTTCGATATTATCTACCTATCCTGAGTACATAGCTTTTTCAATAAATTTAGTTAGTGTACATCTCATGTGTTGTCAGCCTCCGTAGCCTAGTTGGTAGTGACCCTGCCTACGAAGCTGGAGGTTCCGGGTTCGAATCGCGGCGAGGGCATTATTTGTGTACTTATTTATCACAAATATTTGATCCTTGGTCATGGCTGCCTATGTTTTTAAGTACCTATATGTATCTATCTATTAAATATATCGTCGCCTGGTACCCACATCACAACTATCACAAGCCTTAATTGAGCTTACCGTGGGACTAAGTCGATTTATGTCAGATGTCCCAAGATATCTATATTATATTTATATCTCTAAGTAATGATCAATTTACAAATATGCCAATATGCTAAAAATATGTTGCAAAAAATAATGACAACCCACAAGTGACATTAAATTCAATTTGCTTTGTAAAGTACCTACTCTGTTTATAGACGACAGATAGACAGACACGTCAAACTTATAATACCCGTGACGTTGCTCATAAATTCGTTCATATTGAAATATCTACGCTTGCCATGTTTTTACGCTATTTACCTCTTAAATATTGTATTGATGTGCCTGCTCACGCTCAGTGAGAAATCATTTCGGATATAATAGTCTATTTTTTCCCATAAACATTTTGGATACCCATATCACATTCAGGGGTGGATTTTTAAAACAACCTTTTAAGAGCACCTACGTGTTACATTTATCCGATTAAAAAAAATACTCATATTGATATTACATTCCTCCCACACACCATAAATTTAAGGTATTTCACGTCCGCAACGTTAGGTTTCAAAATCGTTATTATTTTCATGATCAGCGATCTAAGTCATTATTCTTATGTTTTTTTTCACTTCCTTACCCTTTTTGGGGTTGAATACTCAAAAAACCTGAAACACGTCTTTACTCCTTTACTTTGAAGAATACTCTAACGTCGTAGAGTAATTTTTATACAGGGTGTTTTTTATATCATTAGCCATATTGCAATATGTGTTGGGTAAAGGCGTAAAAAAATATTTGGTAAAACAAAAATAATCCATTTTTCATTATCCTTTTTGATATAGATTTTTTTTTTAATCCCATTATCTAACGAATGTTTGGTCACTATGATCACTTGCTTACTTGGCGTACTGCCCCACCGTCTCATAACTGCCAAATCAGATTGGAAAGGGTGTTTGAGTTTGCAACTTTAATTAACCCGCATAAGGTAACTAATTCAATGCGTTATAACGTACGTAACAAGTTTCCTGCGGGTGGTGGGAATGGAGGTGGAGCTTAACTTGCAGGTAACCCACCCAAGGTCCCAGGAGACAGCATTATCAGTCTATCGCATACAGTACTAATAATGAGGGTATTTTGAGTTGGGCGCCGATCTGAGGGTAGTTTGACTCGAGCGCGTTCACGCAAGCGCACTCCTTCTTTGTTTACAGAGTGCTGTACAAATGGCACATGGCATCTTGCGATCAGCCGAGCCAGCATAATTTGACCTCAAGAACGGAGTAACTTAAATGTTCCGTCATACAAACGCGTACTGGTTTACCTCAGATATCGATTCTAATGCACTCTCTAAGCAAATTGAATTGTTGATGACGACGAGCAGGTACAGGTAGGTATGCGCTTGGGCAGTTTTAATCAAATAACAATCGTGTGTGCATGTAGTTAGGACATTTTATTCATTGTTTAGTGCCGATGGTGGGGTGAGTGACGTCGGCTGATCGGTGCTTGTGATAAACTCCTGATTGGCTAAGACTTGACTACTCAAACCTGCTACCCTTTTGTCTGCCACCGAATCGCACGGATTGAAACAAACTTGCCTAGTGACCACAAATTATGTTTTTGCCGGATAAAAAACGGGAAAAAAAACTAAAAAAAAGTGTCACTTTTTTTTTCAAAAATGTTGTGTACTGGTGATCGCGAATGACATATCCAAATTTGGCTAACGACATAACAAACATCCTGTATAAACACGAATATTACCTACACGCAAATTATAAAAACTTAGTATAGAATTAAATGAAACTGTGGATACAGTCTTACCTGAAAGATGTGTCCACACTTTAAGGACAGGTGACCTACGATCCCCGGTAGCGATTTGGATGCTCGCCAGAAAGTTCGTTTAAATTTTGTTTTCAGAGTAAAACATTAGGGTAGGGTTTTAAAGTTAAACATCAACTCAGTAACATCTAAATAGAGCCGCATTATTTATTTAATAAACAAAAGCGAGGTGTATAAACAGGTAGATATATACTAGCTACGCATAATAGTTTCAAATTTAATCGCTATAATCCGTAATCCTAGTGAATTTCAAACTTTTACTGAACTCTTAAGAGCTTTGTTTTATTAATCCCAAATAATTTAACCTCATAAGTCTTAATGTATATTACAATATGCACTCAAGTGGAGTGGAGTGCAATGTAAACATTTCATAAACTTAATACAATCGCATTTCTTTTGTTTTATTGATTTTACAAACAAACCACTATTTATTACATAGCAAGGTTTAAAATAAGACTTAAATAGTATGGTGGGCCCTACCAGATAACACGACATAAAAGTAGTATTTTATGCAACTATTGTTTAAGAGAGGTCAAAAAAGGTGAGTGGCGTGGGTAACAAATTAAGACGAAGCCGAAAATTGTTATTAAAGACGCCACGAGCACTTTTTGACTCAGTTAAACAATGTTCAATACAATGTAAAAATAGAAAAATACTTTTTCTACGACCACACATTTATTTTTAAATAAAATTGTAAATTTTAAAAATATTCTTATCAAACACAATTTTATTAATCATCAAGATCGGGCGGGAGACGTCAAAATTAAAAAAGAAAGCTCCTCTATAGTTTACTGTTCATCAGATTTTTTGTAAAATTAGGTTGGCAGCCATGTATTTCATTAAGTCTTGTATACACGAGGTGTCTTAAAATGCAACAATCGCACTGCGTGTAAGTAAACCCGAATGCGTTTATAGGGAATAGATAATATAGACTTATCTTGACGTCTGTAAGGGAGGGGCTTAATGGTGTGTTCACGACCATGTAAATAACAAATAAATGTACGGGAGTAGAAAAATATTATATTAATATTAATGCATGTTATTGAAAATGTCATTTACACGGTTCCTGTTAAAATAACACTTTTGCAAGTTAGATACAAAAACTTGAGAAAATTTACATTCATAACAGTTATGAGAGAACTATAAAACTTCAATGATTCGAGATTCAGCCGCGTAAAGAAAAAAAGAACGAGAAAAGAACCATCATCGCGTTATCTAACCGAAAACTAATTCAAAGTTCTGTCATTGTTTGCCATCGGGGACCGGAGCAGGGAATAAAAAGCATCTTGTCGTCAAACGATATTGAGTTTCTTAAGCAATTAAGATAAAACAGTCGACAAAAGCCTCTGGGAGGTTGTCGAGCTCTTGTGTTTGCGTCATGTCGGTAATTAACGGGTACGTTTCCAATGCTGAATGCCTGTATGAATTCAGTCCTTGGTGGGTTTCGACTCGAACTGACCAATTTTAACTGAATGAGTGTTTTGAATATTTTTCTGCCACCAGGGGGCGCTGAGTTGAGTTCGAAATAGCTGTCAAATTCATAGGTACTGAATACAAAATATATACTCGAAAATTCTATAAAAAACGGCCGCCGATTGAGCTATAAAACAAGGGCGCAAAGTCACTGGTACTAAAGAAAATTACTAGAACTTGGTTCATTTCATAAGAATTGACTTGTAACTGATTTTCTTATTTATTTGAGAAAACTATAGTCCCAAAGTAAATGTTTTAACCAAAAAATATACAGAAAATTAATTTCGCGTATTTTTTTTGACAATTCGTTGGACCTTACGCTGCAGTGCTGCCATCAAACCATACCTGTCCATAGTGACAGAAATAGTACCAAAAACCCTCATTCGCTAACTGAAGCCGTACCATGCGTTAGCAAGTAATGTTTACTTAGCGTTTACTCCATACGTAAAGCGAGTGTAGAGAGCGCGATGAGCTTACGTATTGAGTAATCGTTATTTGCTAACTCGTGGTATGGCTATTGAATAGATAACGATCTTAAATAGAGTAATTATACACAAATAATTGGATCCGTAATCCTAGCTAGTTTTGTTCATCGAATGAAATGAAAAGATATACATATTTTTAATCAAAATACTGTTATTTTACCACAATCCAAATTAAGGACATTTTATTGGTCAATATCCTTAATGTAAAAGTGCGACCCGATTACCTACCCCAATACTGTTTGAATACACACCCAAAGTTGTTTTGCATTGCGCGCCAATTAATACATTAGTGAA
Source organism: Thaumatotibia leucotreta (assembly GCA_025490895.1). NCBI lineage: Eukaryota > Metazoa > Arthropoda > Insecta > Lepidoptera > Tortricidae > Thaumatotibia > Thaumatotibia leucotreta. The sequence continues at coordinate 10,563 of JALPQI010021113.1, forward strand.
ATACCTAAGTCATAAATGAGATGAGATGAAATATATAATTTATGGATTTTTCTCAGTCACTCTAATGATGCCTTCGTTCTTTTAAAAAAAAGACCCATAAAAAATATTTAAATGAATTGTAGTCATAATCCACCGTATACTTAGTGATTTAAGAGGCGATGGAAGTGCCACTCGTAAATAATAGTGCTTATTTCAAATAACCAAGATTGAAAAATATAAAAAATCGCCTCCTAAATCACTACGTATACGGTGGATTATTTCTACAATTCAGTTAAATATTTTTTATGGGTCTTTTTTTAAATACCGCCAACAATTTATATACACCAAATTAAAGCTTATTTACACTATCTTTAAAAAAATATTTAATTTTTCTAGCGTCATGACTACTATGTAAAAACACGACACAAAAAAAATTAAAATCACGAAATTTTCATTAATTTGGTCATAATTAATTATTGGTTGGTTTTAGCAATATGGTGTATATGCAAAATATGAAGCTTACAGATATGCCTTTAATTTTGTTCAAGAGAGTAATTAGATATATTTAATAGTTCTCGAGATATACTTGATTTTGTAAAACTTGAGATCCACCATCTATGATTGGCCCCCATTTTTGTTAGGTAGCACTTATAAATGGCAATCTTGCATTTTTGACGTTTTTATAAGCTTGCCTAACAGCCGTGAAAAGAAAAATTTGTACCGACTAATTTTAACCATACCTGTCATACAACGGAAATCTTGAAATAGCCCGTATGCCTATTAGCTACCACTTTGAGATGTCTATCATACTTTTTTAACATCCTTATGAATATGTCTAACTACTGTAAAAAGGACACTTGGTACCCCCAAATTATACCGTTTTCTAATTTCAGGCCGACTAGCCCACGGACTACTCACTACAAAGCAGAAACTAAAACAATTACTGATAAAAGAGTAGGTATATGATTTTGTAATTTCTTAATAATGATTATATCTTGCGATTTAGTAATTTGTACCATCGATTACAATAAAACTGTGTTATTGTATAGTCAAAAGTGATATGTTTTCGAAATAAGCAATTACGATATTATTTACTGTAAATAAGCCACGAACGAAGGTTTAAATAAAATCAGGCTGTTTAAAACATCTGACATAGATAAGTAGGTCTACATGATGATAACAATACATGTATGTAGTATTAAATTACATCATATGATAAGATATTTGGCACACCGTTACAAGCATTTATAAACGGACTGTTTTTTTGTTAATCAAATCAAAGGTATACCTACGATTAGGTCGTTTGTTCAAAATCGCAGTTTCGGTAGTTTCGTTCATAATCCATTTTGTTAGACAAAATGAATTTTGATGTTATGCAACCATTCCAATTCAACTTGTACAATAATAACGTATCCCGTTTTAATGTAAAACTTTATTAACAAATGTAATTTAACCTTTATCTGTAACAAACATAACATTTGTACTAACGTTAATGACACAGTCAAGAAATTTGCGACCTTCGGCCCTTAATTCTGCGAGTAATACTCCACCATCAAAATATACGGCACCGTAAGCACGCACCCGCTATCTCTCAAGAAACACCGGCATTACCTTAAACGTTAACACAAAGCGTTGCATTATTCTATTACAAATGTCGGTCACGGACAAAAAGAGCCCTTGCTACTAATGGCCCTCATATACCAGGAAACACTCAACCTCGTAACTTTTTTTCAGGTCTATTGCAATATAAACTTTACCCACCATTAAAAGGGTAGTTTTTGTACCATTTCTGTAGATATAGATGCGAGCTGTTGCAGAGTAAGGAGCGATCATGTACCGGTACTTTGGATGACGCCGAATTGTGACGTGGCCGATTTCATTGTTGCACGACAGTGAGATACTGCGCCGTGCCGTGTTTCGGAGGCGATTATCCAAGATCGTTAAATTAGCATAAAAAGTGGCTTGACGGTACTTGACGCAAGGAGAATCTTCAGTGAACCCCTAGGTATGTTCAGTATACGTAAATACAAGGCGTGCAATTAAAATAAATTGTACAATTTTAGCCATTAAATTATAATACATTAAAGAAGACGAGATAAATGAAATGTCTAGCTACGCATTTCGCAAATTATCCTTTACGAAGTAAGAATCTAGTGACTATAAGAAAGTGAATAATTGCAAATGTTAAGATGGTGTGAACTATTGGTATTTCAATAAAAGTTTTTGATGACATGTTATGTAATTATTAATAATAATAATAGGGCCGTGCTCGTCCACGTCACCATCCCCCATGATGAGAATCTCGTGAAGGCCGAGAAGGACAAGTCCAGTAAGTACCTAGACTTGGCCCACGAGATAACCGCCATGTGGGATGTTAACTCGACGATCATAGTCCCGATAGTCGTTACAGCGAACGGTTTAATAGCGAAGAGTCTCGACCAACATCTTAAGAGTCTCTTGCTAGATGGCTGGATCAAGGGTCGGATACAGAAGGCGGTAATCCTGGACACGGCGCGGATAGTCCGTCGGTTCCTCTCTCTGCGGCCTTATCCACCGGCAGCTTGGACCCGCCCCGTTGCCGGCGGCACCCTAGTTTAGGTTTTTTATAAAGTGTTTATATTTTGTATTGTTTTTGTATGTTGTATTGTATTTTAATTTTATATTCATTTTATAAAAACCCTAAGCTAAGAGAAAAAATAAATAAAGAGATAATAATATTATTAGTATCAGAAAACACGATTTTTACATCGTGATTTGCGATGAAGTCGAATCATACAACTCAGTGTAAGTATATTTTTTATTCTTTTTGGTGGCAAATGCACTAGCCCCAAAACGCACTTTCAGTGAATACACTATAATTTGGAAAACCCCTGTTCTCATAAGAGACTAGACCCAATGGCAATGCTATATTTCCAAAAAGGCTCATGCAAAATACACCATTCCCAAAATATCCCAAATTGTGTTCACCTGTGCATGGCGTAATACTTTATTCTCATAGTGCGTAGGTAGGTCTCAAACCACTATTTCCAAATATATATATATAAATATATATACATATAAAAATAATAAATATCCAATGTTATGTATCCAACACAAAAACTGACAAATTCGGTATTTTTCTTTGTTGATATTATAACATTGGTCTGCTAAACTTTAACATTTTGTCATGAATTTACTACAACCAGAATACATATAATACTTAGGTACATAATATGTTCTTATATTACCTTACTCGTACTAATTCTTCATGACGTTTTTTCTTTGAAATATTGAAATTTAGCTCTCCATTACACCCGCATTGTTCATGCAGCTATACTGAATCCAAGGAGGAATTTACCGTAAATTGAGCGATTTTCACGAAATACTCGATACTCAACGCCGTCTGGAGACAGAAAGCCATTGTAGGGCATTAAGTGCTCTTGAGCGTTTGAGCATTGGCGCTTCATTTGCCAATCGCTGTCGTCTGCTAATGGTTTTGAAAAGTTTGACGAACTTTGACATTTATCTTTGTTTATTAAACAAATAGATAACGTTTCATACCAATAAACATTAAGAGGCCTTATAGCAATGCTTTTCACATATTTGCCTTCAATGTGCATTATGCCTTCAGAACCACCATCACCATCATCAGCCTATGATGGTCAACTGCTGGACGTAGGCCTCTCCTATTAACTGTGCGTATAAACGCATTAGGAGGGAAATACCCATAATCGCCACGCTGGGCAAGCGGATTGGCGATCGCAGTAATGTGTCCACTATGATGACGCTGCTGCCCATCATCAATCTTTTATCAAATAAGGGTCAGTGAAACTTCAATCCCTTAGTCGACTCTTACGGTACCCGCACGAGGAGTTGGGGTGGTGACAAATGTATTATTACTGCCGTTACCACACGGCTGGCTACCACACGGCCTTCAGAAACACCTACCCTATTTACTCAACAGCCTATCCACAGACATCAGGCTGGAAGCCAAAAAAGCGAAGTTCAGCAAAAACGGAAAAGTTATCATGTCCCTAATATTACCTACTTAAATAATTTAGAGGCATAATTATGTTGTGCATAAAGTAAGAATATTATAAAATTAATATAACAGAGTAGAGACTGCACGATCCGACAGTCAAACCCTAAAAAGAAAAGGGCATGCTGGTATGGAACGATGAAGAACCTATAGGTAAATGTATTTTTTTTAAATAATACCTTTTTTTAAATACAATGCAAATTTTAACGGCTATACTCCAAATCCAATGTATAAAAAAACTATAGATTCCAATCGCAGATGTATACATTTGATCAATAAAGTTAAAATATTTTATATTAATGTTGTCTTGTTTGTGACATAAATATATCTAATATTTCGAGTAGGTACAGTTATGACTACCTAATAATAACTCACGAAAATGCAAATCTCGGTTCTCTTCTCACCAACTTTATTCTCTCGTACAAAAAGTTTTCACCTCATTTTTCTTGCAATGTGTTTCGCCGAACCACCCGGAGCACTTTACACGAACCGCGAGTTGTAAACAGAGCGATATAATTTTTGATCCTTATAAATGACGTCATTATCTGTTTGGAGGCTCCTCGTTCTTGCTGCGAGGACAAAAATTATGCTGAGGCGTTGATGAACTCGCAAATTTTCATATTCTGCAAATGGGTAGCCATTTTTTTATCCAATTCTCTTGGAGATATATCTTTGTTCCGTCATAAAAAGTAGCACAAATTGAAAGTTGTTTTTCGATTTTGTTACGTTGAGATCCTTCGTTAATTTGGTAGGTACGTAACGACAAGTGCTATTAGTAAATTTTTAAGTTTATGTACTTTAGTTACTCTAGTATAAGGGTTTACTTATACCATTTCGGTATAAAAATACCAGAGATTTCACTATAAATATTAGACGATTACGCCACTAATAAAAAATAGTACGTATGTATTGTATAAGCTTAATTAGAGTCAGCAAGCTAATAAACAAAAAAAATACAAAACGAAACAACATTAAGGCGATTTAAGTCAAATAGTCCCGTTTGATATACGATATAATGATTATCCCGCACGTCAAGAAGGAACAACATAATCCGAGGATTTATGTAAAATAGCCGTAAATGCGAGCCTGATGATACATCACCTGAGCAAACTTTTGCCTGGCATTTCTATCCCAATGTAAAACATTAGCTTACAGAATGTAAGCGTTAAGAACATTTTGAAGCTTCACATTAAACTTGGCACAATTTAAGAGAGATTGGTCGTGAGTAATATCTAGAATTCTATATTGAGAGTATCTGAGTAAGTATCTGTCCATCCGTCCGTATGTAATCGATTTCACATGAACACGGAATCTAATCCCACATAAAAATGCCCATTCTCCTTTAAAATTAAATCGCTGGACAAGTGAGTTGGCGATCGTAGTAGCCTAGTTGGTACGTGGTAGTGACCCTAACTACGAAGCTGGAGGTTCCGGGTTCGGTATTATGATTAACGAAACCGAATCACGTGCTATAAGCCTCTCATTATAGTAAAGTATTTTTCCTAACTAGTGCACAAAAACGAACTTTGCGCACGCTTCACGCGCGGTAATTTCTCTTTTTGACGCACCTGTTATGAAAAAAATCGTCCCTTACACGTGCAAAAACTTTTTTTTTAACTCGAGTGATTGTCGCCCTCGTTCCACTCGGGCTCCAACTTTCACCCTCGCCGAAAAAAAGTTTTCCCGCACTAGTTAGGAAATGTACTATATCCTAACTAGTGCGGAAAAGTTAACTTTGCGCACGCTTTTCGTGCCTAAATTTCTCTTTATAGGGCTCTTGTCATGAAAAAAGTCAGTCGATACACGTGTAAAAACTTATTTTTTTTTGCACTTGCATCGAAATGTACTATTTTTGATTTCCTCTTGAGCCTGTGACTTGAATTAAAACAAACAGCGCGATCAATCAAACGGTTGGCAAGCTCATGAATAATACCTATCCTGTTGAGAAAACTTTTACAAAAGATTTATTTTCCTTCGTAGAGCTGGCGATCGCAAAATAGAAGCAAAGATTGATTGATTCCAAATAAATATGGATGAATATTTATATTATATTGGAGGCGCCTTTGTTGTGTATAATCTCACCGCTATGCAAATCATAAACCACATTTTTACCAACCCGCTTCAGCATTCAGCAAACGCTTAAATTGCCCATTCATCGGAGGATGAAAATAAGAGCAGAGTGCAGCATTCATTATAATCGACCGACGGAATAATAACGTGAGATTACAAGTAGGTACGAGTCTGATTTCTGCCCCAACGGTTTGACGTATAGTTATAGTACTTTATTGCAAACACACATGCATTTACTAAAAAGGGCTTTAACTGTTTTGCATATTTTCATGATGTAGAATCTATTTGTCCAACTAGTTTGAGTTGATTTTGATTGAATCATCTTCTTTCCAGCCCTAGCCTGAATACCATTCTGAAAACTCATGCGATAAGTAATGATTGTATTAAAACGTCAGTTCTATTACTAATGCAAAATCACCTCATCAAAATGTATGAAAATCATTAAATCACTTTTCTTTCGTACATGTCGTTTTAATAGGTAGGAACATTTATTACTTTTTGCTCATCGTATACGCTTGCCGAAAGGCCTATTACTCTGTACCCCAGATATCATATCTTAAATTCTTGTGAAAGAAAAGAACACTCAGATAGTGTGATGATGACCGTTAGCTAACGCTACCAAGATTTCATTTGATTTTGTTTGCTTTCAAGCAGCCTAGCCGGGTTGACACTGCTGAAAGACACCGAATTTTAATCTTGGTCGCCATATCAACACCTTGTTGTAGCCAAAGCAGTATAAATAAACCTACTATACGAGTATCAACAATAATGTTACTTTTCAACAATTCAAGCACCGAACTGACGCCTATTTTACATAAAACTAAACTTTTACCGCATCGCATGGAATATAGAATAAAATATTAATAAAAAAAATCCGAAAGCAAAACCTGCAAACAGAAAATATTCAAACAAAAATAATCGATATAGCCACTCTGCGGCCAGGGATGGCACTGCCAGTGCCAAGTGTGTCACCGAGTGATATGTGGGTATTCCCAGCTCTAGCGAGCAAGACAGGTAACATCTCTATCACTTAAGGGACAGTATTTATTTGATACAAGATTCATCATCATCATTATGATCATATCAGCCGAAAGACGTCCACTGCTGAACATAGGTCTCCCCCAAATTTTGCCACAATGACCGGCCCTGTGCCACCCGCATCCAGCGGACTCCTGCGCCCTTCACCAGGTCATCAGTCCACCTTGTGGGGGGCCTACCCATTAGGGTGGAGCGTGGTTGTATGGGATTTTTTTTCTCAATATTCAATTTGGAACCGGTTCAAAAAGTTGCATAATGTCATGGGGATTAAAATGGTTATATCCAGTATTAAAGTACTTTTAGCCCTCTACCAGGCACCCAAGAAATATAAGAAATCCAATTTTCATGAAGTAATCAAATATTAAATTTCAGTAATATTTACGGTGGTTGCTAAGACCGAGTGGCCGAGGGGTACAGGCATCAGCCGCGAAAGCTGAGTACGTGGGTTCGATCCCCACCTCGGACATAGGTGATCTTGGTCGTTTTTCTTTGGTATATGACATCTAATATTTATAATTTATATAGTATTAAGTAGTGTGACTACTGGAGAAAAATTAAAAATACAAATCAAAATATTTAGTTAATAAATAATTTGATTTGTGTTTTCGCAATATGTTCAATATTTACAGATTTTATATAAAGTAAACGATACTAAATAAGTATTAATTTAGAAATTATCATCATTTCAGTGGTTTTTTTTTCAATATTCATGAAATAATATAATACCAATTTTAATTAAAAACAGCAAGTTCATGCACGACAAGGAAAATGCCATAGTGAAAAAAATTATAACACATATATTTTTTTGACAGTGCTGTAGAAACGATGTTTCCTATTACAAAAAATATCATATTATGTGCATAAAAATATTAAATTACGAGTTAAAATAAGCATGGAAGGTCGTCTGTCGACGTCGCTTACGCCCTTTTCGGGCCCTATTTACGTGTAGATTTAAGCATATATTTGCTTTAACTGGTATTATTTTTATTATCTAATTGAATTCACAGTAGTTTTCACAATCGTGTTACAGGTTGAAAACATTGATTTTTGTACAATATATTCGATCCAGGACCTTTTCGACAAAAATCCAATTTACGTGTTTTTACCGTGTCATAAAAACACATGTTATGAACAAAAATTATCACAGGAATTGATTATATCTATTAAAAAATAATTAAATAACACCTATTTTAATTATTACATTTAGTTTTGAAAAGAAAATATAAAAAAATATATACCTACATACCGTTATAAATCGCTAAGTAGAGGGCTAAAAGTATGTACCTAGATTTTTTTGTTATTATTTTTCCAGTATATATTAAAAAATAAGACATCGTTTGAGCGGGGTTCCAACATTATATCCGAGAATTTTGGAATTCGCTCCACCCTACTACCCACGCTGCGCCTTCCAGTACGTGGCCGCCACTCGAGAACCTTTCCGCCCCAACGG
>JALPQI010021114.1:0-19342 GCA_025490895.1 Thaumatotibia leucotreta
TCCAGCTCACGCCGCAATCGTCGCCGAGCGCTAGTGTCGTTTAGAGTGGGTTAGTGAATACCATTTTTAGGCACGACGCTGCCGCAGCGCTGACACAGCGCTGACAGCAAGGCGGTTTCCGTAGCGAATAACACTGCTGCTATGCTATTCTCTTATTCACACATTTGACACTGCGTTCGTTAACGAGCTCGACGTCGAGACAGCCTTGTCTAAAATCCTAGCTGTTTGATTTGACATTAGGAATCGAGGCTGTGAGCGAGGTTGTGGGCGAGTTCGTCGCTGTTTTTCGTTACGGTACAATACGAAGTTCGTACATTAAACGTCAAACTCTCGACGCAGTGTAGTTCCAGCTCACGCCGCATTCGTCGCCGAGCACTAGTGTCGTTTAAAGTACATTAGTGAATACCATTTTTAGGCTCGACGCTGCCGCAGCGCTGACACAGCGCTGACAGCAAGACGGTTTCCTTAGTGAATAACACTGCTGTTTTAATATCAACCCAATCAAAGACACGTCACGATGTGTGGTTAGCGGTTGGACGCGATTATGTAGAAGGCTTGTAACATATTTATAACATTGACACAGATTTTTTTAGGCTACTGTCTATCGTTTGTCGACAGATGAGGGAGAGGGCGCCCTGAGATTTTGAGTGAATTTACTTTTTCTTAATTTTCTCTTGTCATTCGATATTGTCATCATACTGGCACGAATGGATCGAGTGACAGAAAGTACCTAAGTGATCAAAATCCTCAAATTTAGAGCATTTATCTCTCTCACTCTAATGACGCGCCTTCATTGCAGTGACAGAGCAAAATCGTCGAAATTTACGAATTTCTATTTTCGCGGTAGTAGGCTAGATAGATGTCATTTTGTTTCATTAGTTCCATTCGTGCCCGCTTTGGTGAATTTACCTATGGTGCTTATATTGTTTAAATTTAGCTCGATAACCTTCACATTTCCGATAGGGAAGGGATCATCCGTTTATTATTTGTAAAATAGATGCACTGTGAAATTCAAGTGAAAAAAATGTGTATTGTAAGAAACCACTCATAATTTATCTTATAGTAATAAATAAGTACATCGTATGATGTTCTTATTTCTAAAGAATACAAACCTTTGTAGTCGCTTGTAAGGCTTGTTCACGAAATAAAGTAGCCATTTCTGTATTTTTTTTTTTGTATGAGACCATACCTTAGTATGGGTGTTATTACAAAGAAGGGCTATTTGCCTATCTTCTCGGACACTGTGGTTGATATTTATATCAATTTCTCCATAATTATGGACTTTTATTGAAACTTCTGGATTTATATCGATTTTATTAAACGGATACAATTAAACGTAAGTTTACGCGATTAAGACCCGTTTGTCTTTAAAATATGACTTCTGGATTTAAGAAGTGTTTTTTCTTATTTTACCATTTTGAGTCATTTCGTTTCCCAATGGGTCTTAACTAAATTACAATAGCGATACTATAATAAACTGTGAATCTCGTGTCTACAATTTTTATTAATTATTTCAAGACTGACATTGTTGAAATCGTCTCGGAAGTTCGCACTTTTTTGGGCGTGAACTTTTGCATTTTGACTACTTTTCAGCGAATGCTTTTGGATATTGGATTGTTAAACATAAAACAGAAGAATCAATTTACAGTCCCATGGCTGTTAGAACTACATGGGACTGTTGCGTAACAGTAGAGACTGATTTTACGATGGCTACTTTATTTCGTGAACAAGCTTTACTTATAATATTTTTTCACTTGAATATACTTTGGTAATAAACTTTCACCGGATTTGAAGTTACAATTATAATTTACCTATAACAAGGATTAGAACTATGGGTGCAAAACTTTAAAATTGACATATTGGATTGGAACACTTCAGCCAAGAATACTGGAAACATTTGTTTCCGAATTTATTCCCTATCTCGGAATCTTAAACTTACAATGTATATTTTATGAATATAGGTAGTAATATGTGCTATGTCAAGTCCATTTGACAAGTTGTGTTAAAGTTTTGCACCCATAGTTCCGACCCCTAAATTGATTACATTCCAGTTATTGGATGAAAATTTCAATGTAATTCATTAAAAAATTGGTCAAAAAATATAGCTTAACGCAGTCGAGTAAAGGGTTTAATAGAACCTATTCCATCTGTAGGTACTTTACCATCAGATTATTCAGCGCGGCAAAGATGCTCATACAAATCTAAGCACACAAAACCTCACTACTCATTAATAATAAAAAAACTTGGGCAACGCCAAAAAGAAGAAGGGGACTGCTTCTTATTTAGGGTTGTTTTTGGGTGGTTTTACGATATTATCAAACCGGAATCAGTAGGAGATTCGAAAGTACTGTTGACACAACATTTACCACGTTTGTTTATACACCGTGTTTTTATTGATTTCCGTTAAATTGGACAGGTTACTTGGAACATTACTAGAAGTTGCCTGGTATATCGGCTTTTGTTAATTTCGAAAAAAAATTTTTTTTTCCTTTTCATACATAATAATTGTGATGGTAAGTGTGAGAGAACCTTAAAAATAAGATCTCGGGCGACTGACGGCTGCTGACGGCACATGCCAAAATAAGTAACATTAGGATGTAATAAAGGTTGCAATACACTTGTTCAGTCATTAAACTTATTTTTTTAATAACTCAATAACAGTAAGAGTTAAGACACTAGTTTCTTAGAGAAATAGATAATTTTTGACCTAAATAAGCTTCCCTTTATTTAACGGAAATCAATAAAAACACGGTGCAGATGTAGTGAGTGATTAATTAATCTATTGTCTGTAAGTCTCTGCATTTAAATTACGAATATATGAATATATCCTATATTGACATATACACTGTTGTGTCAACAGTACTTTCGAATCCCATTCTAATCGCGGTTTTTATAATAAGTAAAGAGTGGTTTACATAGTATTATTAGAATTTATAATAATCGATTTTTTCGTGACAATTTCATTTGTGGTTGAAAATAAAATCTCGAAATATCGTAACATGAACATTTCAGCCGCGTAAATAAATCTGATGGCAATTATATCAGCGGAAAAATATTTCTTATCCTAAGCAAATAATATTTTTCTCCTTTTTTTTCAATATTTTTCGTTTTTTCAAACAATTAAATAATTTTATAACTAATCACAATTTTGTATGCAAATACAAGTATAACATTTCTTTTAATAAAATTTAACTTGAGCGCAAGTATCAACTTTATTTAAAAATTGACTGCTCTTATAAATTGTAGGGTAAATTGCTAGTAACTGGCCGACTGGCCGAGTGGCCAGTTACTGGAGTATCTTAGTTGGGAGGCCAGTTAACTTATCTACTCATAATTAGAATTTATTTTGGAAGAGGAAGAGTGATTGACATTGACATGGCAGTTCATTTTTAAATAATGTCAAGTCACTAGCAATTTACCCTGTTGGGTATTTTAACCGACTTTAAAAAGTTAGCTTTTAATCCATCGGTATTCTTAATTTCGTTTTCTTTTTAAGTATACCTATGAAATGTGAATTAAAAATAACTCAAATATATGCGCTCAAGTCTAGTTTTAGTTTTTTTTTTTTTTTTACATTGATTATTATTGACGTAATTATTTGCAATTTGCGCACCTTATATGTAGCTCTAATGGTTATTTATGATACTTATGATACGAGTGTTGAAAGTGAGTTTTTTCTTAAAGTTTCGGTGATCTTAAAACACGAACGCAGCACTTGTTTCATAAACAACTATTATGCGTTTATAGTGCGTTTCACAACAGGTATCGATTTAAATGTGTGAACGAAGCGAATTATAGAAAAATGATCGAATTCTTGGAATTGCATTAATAGTGGTGTTATAAAAAGCATTCTTATGTTAAACCTTATCTATCTTTGCAATTAGGTTGAAATTACAGATAAATTGCACAAAAAAATGTACATAGTTAAAGGCCTTTAAAGAAAACTAAATTTTACGTCATAATTTTTGTGTTACCAAGTATGTTGTGTAAACTTTGGCATTGGCAGTGAAAAGGGCGACAAATTTAGACATATAAGGACAAATAGCGTGTATGCAATTCCATGGTTTCGGTGATTTTTCTAAATATCTAAGATATACTCTGTACAACCAGCTTTTCAGTGGAAAAAGGTAACAAATTATTTTCTATGGGCAACCAACACTTCCCGCCTACATTTTTTTAAATTTGTAATATTTTTCTGCCAAGGTTAAACAGAGTATATTTCGGGCTAAAGGTAGCAAATTATGCCATAAAAGTATTTGATATTATTATAAATAAATATTATGCTATCTACTGAAGTCTTGTAGCTACGATGCGCGGCTGGTAGATGCGTCTGTAAAAAAAATTAAATAAATATACTTTCGTCTGTTCGTTTGCCACCTATAGCATAAAAAAAAACTTTCGGCTCTATCCTTTAAAATCATGTAAACAAATACTAAATTTTGCTTGGAAATTTAATAATTGACAAGTTTAAATGCTTCATCCTTCACCATCGGCTTCATCTCTAAACTCAGAGTCGCTCAACGAGCTATGGAGAGGGCTATGCTCGGAGTTTCTCTGCGTGATCGAATCAGAAATGAGGAGACCCGTAGGCGAACTAAAGTTACTGACAGAGCCCTCCGGATTAGCAAGCTGAAGTGGCAATGGGGAGGCCACATTGCACGCAGGCAGATGGTCGATGGGGTCGAAAAGTGCTCGAGTGGAGACCACGGCTAAGCAAACGCCTAGAGCCAGTACGTGGTCTCCACTCGAGTACCTTCTTGCCCCATCGGCCATCGGTTCTTCGAGAAATGTGCCCTGCCCATTGCCTCTTTAGCTTGCTTACCCGATATGCTATGTCGGTAACCATCGTTCGCTTACGGATCTCCTCATTCCTGATCCGGTCTCGCAGAGTGATTCCGAGCATAGTTCTCTCCATAGCTCGCTGAGTGACTCTGAGCTTCTTTAAAAGGCTCACTGTTAAAGACCACGTCTCGGCCCCACATGTCATCACCGGCAATACGCACTGGTCGAAGACTTTTGTCTTTAGGCGCTGAGGTAACTCAGATGAGAAGACATTTCGCAGTGGACGTCTTATGGCTAAGATGATGATGAAGTTTAAATGCCAAACCACACCGCAGATGTGTGCAGCACGTGTGCGTGTCAGTGGCGTGCGCATTATAGCCATACCCCGTAATGGAACCGGCAAATCTGTAGCAAATGTGCGTCAGGGTTGTCACTACTACGAATACAAAAAAATTAAAAATTTACGATTTGTATCTTTTCCCAATTTCGGTTACCTGCAGTACAGGCTTTGCCTAGTGCAGGAACCAGGCTAACTATTGTTGTAAACCTTATACCACGAATAAATGTCTTATGTCTTCTTCAATCGTCTATCGATCTTTCTAAATAAATTATCACTTTTTTATTATTTGTTGCATTCAAATTGCGTCGCCTTCTTGTGTAAATCCATTTTAAACTCAAAAACATCTACCGTCAATGGTAAATAATTTAAATAATTATACATATTTAAATTATTTACCATTGACGGTAGATGTTTTTGAGTTTGAAATGTATTTATTTATTATTGTTTGTTATTAACTCAGTTTCTTTTGAAAAATTGTTTAATGCCGTAGCCGCAACATAATCTGTATTGTTTTTTTTATAACCGTCTTTAATTTGTGGTAGTTTTCCTGTTAAATTAAGCCTAGATCTGGAAAGCTTTTATTCTATGACATTTTCACTAACCGTACGTTTTGGATCTTGTTATTTATGGAATAATACTGCTTATGTTAATATTAATCATACGTGCAGTAGAGTAAGTAAATTCGTCATTGTTAATCGCCAACCCTGACATCAAACTGTCAAATGCTACGGTTTTGCTACATCCGTTGCGAGGTATGGTTATAGCTTATGTTAATGTCATATTAGATGGCACATCAGTTGCGTGGCGTGCACGTGGGAGTGACCAGCAAGCGGTGTGCAATCTTATGACATTTACCTAAGCTACAACGTGCAACGCACATGAAAGTTTAGTTAACTGTCATTTTTGTTTTCAGGGAGCGTTGTAAGTTGATTTACAAGTATATACCTCTTGTTCGGTAAGGCTGCCAAAGCCGTTAGTAAAGGCTTAGGCTGCCAAAGCCGTTAGTAAAGGCTTAGGCTGCCAAAGCCGTTAGTAAAGGCTTTGGCAGCCTTACCGAACAAGAGGTGCCTTTCCCCACGAATGAGGTCAACTAGCAGGCCCTAAGAATACTCCATGCTTAACGACACCACTTGCACTTGAACAACTCTAAAACAAAAGAATACGAGCCCCGATGCAGTGGAGTTCGTCTAGTTCGAAACATTTTTTACAAATTTTTGAATATTTTAAATATGATCACATTATGCTAATGATAAATTGTATGAACGTTAGTCATGGTTAATGTACTACATTTCAAGAGACACAACAATCTGAAGTACGCTTTTGTTGTTTAATAAATCGATTTTAACAAACCAGTGTCTAAATTATATTTTCGTTCACCACCGTAATTCCGCGCTTATAAGCTTGAAGCAAAATTCGCAGTGCATCAGGTGTACCATGTCGTCTTTAATATTAATGGCGTTCTTTACATTCATTGATTATTTACAAAATTAAAAATTGTGGAAAAAATTAAAAAAAATAACTCTCGTAAAATAGTTTTTTTTATTCTGATTTATTAAGTCTAAATATTTTATACTCAAAGAAACTACTTTAGTACTACTATTGAAAAGTGAAGGTTTTGTCTCTAAACCTTTTCCCCCGGATGAACGGGATAATCTCGAAAAACTGTCTAACTGGACGAAAACATATGCATCGGGGCTCGTATGTAGAGCTGATATAAAGCATGGAGTATTCTTAGGGCCTGCTAGTACACCACCTAAAATATTGACCTCATCCGTGGGGAAAGGCACCTCTTGTTCGGTAAAGCTGCCAAAGCCTTTAATGAAACTTTCTACATATTTTATCAATATTTTCATAAATTATCAATAAGCTTTTGCATTTATTCTGTATGGATCGGCAACACGAATTAAATTAATGACACGAAAGAATAATTATATTATTTTGATTGCTTACCTGTTGCCACCACCCTTTCGCTCTGAAAAAAAATACAAATTTTAATAACTTTTATCTTTTGGATGACCAATTCATAATATTCAACAATTTGTATTGCTCTCGGATTATATTTGTATAATAAAAAATATAAGAGTTTTATATACCTACAGGTTTTTGTGAAACACAAATCAAATTATTTATTATGAAATATTTTTTGTTCAAAATATACACCGTGTTTTTTTTTATTTCCGTTAAATTGGACAGGTTACTTGGGACATTAATAGAAGTTGCCTGGTATATCGGCTTTTGTTCATTTCGTAAAAAAAATTTTTTTTTTCGTTTTCATACATAATAATTGAAATGGCAAGTGTGAGAGAACCTTAAGAAAAAGATCTCAGGGGACTGACGGCACATGTCAAAATAAGTTTCATTAGGATGTAGTAAAGGTTGCAATACACTTGTTCAGTCATTAAACTTATTTTTTTAATAACTCAATAACAGTAAGATTTAAGATACTAGTTTTTTAGAGAAATTATTATTTTAGACCTAAGTAAGCTTCCCTTTAATTTACCGGATCAATAAAAACACGGTGTATAAAAGAAGTAGGTTTCAAGTTTTAGACATTATGAGACTAGTTAATCTGTTTTGGGATTGCGATGTCTTAAGAATAAGGTATCATGATATTTGGTTGTAGCGAACCGGAATCGTCATTATATGTATTGGGTTTGACATAAACACACAGGATGACATGACATGACATAAACATACGGTCACGTCATGTGTACAGGGTGCCATATACACCGTGGGTTCTTATAACCCGAAAGATTTTAACCACGCATTTTTGATGTAAAAACATACTAAAAATATTATATGAGTTCTTTAATTTTTGGTGAAATAAGATTTATTAATTTTTTTTTACTATTTTAACATAAAAAGTAAATATTATTTATAAAACTGGCACTTAAAATGACTTTTAAGGTTTTTTTACAAAAACATCTTTTTTTAAACGTTTTATTTCTCACTTTTTGACATCTATTAATGAGGTTAGTGAGACTATTCTCCATAATGGCACCAACTCCGTTAAAAGACCTTTTTTACTGTATAACAATTAGAAAATATGTTTTTTTAATTGTTAAAATCGGTCGGGTTTAAACAGCCCACGGTGTATATACAATATATACAAGGAATCTCATATAAATAATGTCATATACAGACTATGTCATAAACTAAACATACAAGGGGTCATATACAGGGTGTCACATATACAGGGTGTCACATATATAGTGTGTCACATATACAGCATTTCACATATACAGGGTGTCACATATATAGTGTGTCACATATAGAGGATGTCACTTATACAGGGTGTCACATATACAGTGTGTCACATATACAGGATGTCACATATACAGGGTGTCACATATACAGGGTGTCACATATACAGGGTGTCACATATACAGGCTGTCATATATACAGGATGTCATATGTAAAGGGTCACCCCAGTACTCACAGAAGTCACTACAGTGGTCCGCTGAACGGTCATGCTCTGTTGAGGTACAGTCAGGTCCGGCTGCACGCCCATGGAGTCGTATATCTCACGCAGCATTAGCAGCATCACGTCTTCCGATTCCCTGGGGTAACACAGATATTTTAGTTACGATTTGCGTCGTGGGTAAGAATGACCCAGGAGAACCCTAAGCTCTCGTTCCTAAACTTATATTATTCGTAGATAAAATTCGTGAGTTTCAATCCTGGGGATTTAATTAAATATTTTCCATCTAATTCATATACATACATTTAAAAGTTTAAGGCTATATTTAAATTTTAATCTGCATAAATACAACAAGAGCAAAAAGGCTTGAGATGAGCAGTTAAAAAAATAGGCCAAACAATAAAACTTTTTTGTTCGAAATCTAATCAACGATGATGTCAGCTATATTTTATGAATAAAAGCAAATTTTATTTTATTTCCGCATGGATTTTTTTGTCAAACATGAGCATTTTTTGAATTTCAAAATTTTCATTTTTTATTTTTCTATTAGAAGTAGTGGCTCTAAGGGGATCCCTTTCTTTCCCATATATTTGTTAATCCGAATTTCGTTAGTCAGAAATTGATATCCATATAATTTACTGATATAAGCATCAATGGTCATAATTTTTGTTAAGTATAACGATTGATAGATCTAACATTACTAACCTATAACATTACATACTCTAATTACAAAAGGTATAAAATTGCTGACTATAACATTCAAAGGTCTATCTATCATTTTTTAGAAATATTTTAAGTCATACATTTAAACCTACTACTTAATGGTTCTTACTCATATTGTTTTAATAACTAACCGAATTTCATCCAAAAAATTGAATATTAAATACGAAATTTATAACTTTCCTTAATTTAAATTAAGAAATTTATGGACTATGATGCAACTTAGGAAACTTCCTTACCTACTCGACTCTAAGGCAGGTCAGTGTAGGTACGACGACGAGCGAAGCGAGGAGGAGTGTTAGGTTTAACTGTGACCTTACAGTGCGCGAGCCGAGCGAGCGAAGCGAGCGTGCCGCGGCAGCGGCCGGCGAAGCGCCAGGACCGACTTTTAAAATAATACTCTTACTATTTACTTACTAAGTTTATTACTAAATTTATTAAGTGGTGGTGGACAACAAATAATTACAACTTGCGAATACGTATAGACGTTATAACAGTTATAATAAGGAAGGTTATTGCTTTTCACATTCTGGAAATGATGCTGTATGGATTTTAAAAGTTATGGGCATCGACTTTTATGACTAACAATAATTATGACCTACATAAAACTGACCACCGATTTATACTATAAATTTTTATGACTTATGACAATATGACTAAAAAAAATTCGGGCCTACAACGTTATTCGCTTCAAAAATCGAACTTCAAACTTTATGGGAACCAATAGAGACCCGGCTCTAAGACATTTATATTTATTTTACAAGATGAACAAAGCAAGCACTTAATAAAAAAAAGCATAAGATATATATTGTTACTAACATAGGTTTATAAGATTTATTGTATTTTACTAACATATTATGAGCCACAAGCTTGAAATATACATTTATTTAATTTATTTAAAAAAAATCGTTGTTATGGACCAGGGTTGGCTCAAGAACCAATTTAAAATTGCAAAGTGTGAAATTCATTAATTTTGACCCAAATAAGCTTGTATTTAATTTAACGGAAATCAATAAAAACACCGTATAAAGCTAATTGGATTTAAAAAAAAAAATAAAAAAAGTGTAACGATAATTTTCGATTTGAATAAAAAAAATTGAGGTGGCAAAAAAACCTGTAACACTACCAGTTTTATCTTTTAGTTTTCAAGTTTTGCCCATTCAAAGAGTGGGGTCAAATTCTTGTTTGTGTAAAATCAGGCAAACCTTTCTTTCTATTAAAGGTAACGAAGTAATTATTATTTTGTTTGATTAGGTAAACAATGTTGATACGAGTATGATACTGTATTCTAAAATGTACCTGGATTAACTACAAAAAAAATGGCGTCCACCCGAAATGGTAAATTTTTACAACTTAAGTAATTGGTAAATTTTTGCAATTATAAATTGGTTCTTGAGCCAACCCTGATCCATAACAACGATTTTTTTTAATAAATTAAATAATTAAATAAATGTATATTTCAAGCTTGTGGCTCATAATATGTTAGTAAAATACAATAAATCTTATAAACGTATGTCAGTAACAATATATATATTATGCTTTTTTTTATTAAGTGCTTGCTTTGTTCATCTTGTAAACGGTTACCGGGATAGTTTTTCATGAAATAAAATGATTTAAACGAATTATATCGCGTATATTTATTAACGTTGTAAAGACGATTCGAACAATTATGTTGTGCACAAGTATCTATGAAATACTCGGGATCTCCTAAATAGATACTTTGTGTTCGTATTATAAGAAAAATATTTTATATAAATAAATAAATATCGTAAATCAATAAAATATGTTAACATCATAAGATAAGGAAGTCTCTACCATACGGAACAGGGGTATGTTTTCAAAATGACGGGCGTTTGTCCGATCCTTGTAAAATAACAAAATAACGAACCAGTAGCAGACATGGCTGCTCATGGCGAAGATGTACTCGTTGATCATCTCGAAGGGTGCCTCTTGGAGTACGTAGTCGATCCTCCGCCCGCCATTCAGCCGGCCCAGCATCTCTCCCGGCGTCTGTTACAATCAAATATTTTTTTTCATCACACCTGCTCGTAAAAAGTGTTATTATACGCAGGCATACTTGAACGTAATGAGCTGTATTATTCCTTGGTAATAATGGATTTTCATACGACATTACGTCGCACTAGCGCGGCGCGGCGCCGAGATTCCTTTTATATAATTGATGAACATACCCCGTTATCAGTGTTGCAGATTCATTGAAAACGCTAGGGTTGGCACTTTACATGTTAATTTTAGTATACCTAC
The DNA here is from genome assembly GCA_025490895.1 of Thaumatotibia leucotreta. Lineage (NCBI taxonomy): Eukaryota > Metazoa > Arthropoda > Insecta > Lepidoptera > Tortricidae > Thaumatotibia > Thaumatotibia leucotreta. Next base: position 11,526 of record JALPQI010021114.1, read on the forward strand.
GTATATAATATGACATGGTATTTGAAGTTGTTAACAAAATAAAACCTTATTTCACCCCGTAATAAAAAAAAGGTTATACAGGGTGTTCGTTTCGATATGCTATAAATAAGACAGGTTACTTGGGACATTAATAGAAGTTGTCCGGTATACAGGCTTTTGGAAAATTCTATTAATTTTCTCGTTCTTTTAATATATACCTAGTTAAAAGTCACGAATTTCCTCATTGATCACGCAGAATTTTCCCGGTTTATGCTGGAGCTGATGGCGAAATTAGAAGTAACCCAAATGCGGCGCGGAAATGGTTCGTGAATTTTGTAACTTGTACAAATAACGGTGTATAAATAAGTTTAAAAATGTACCTACACACTTACAGTATTAATTTTTCGAATAAGTACTTAGTTAATCATTTTTGATAATAGTTTCTTTTAAATAAAATGTTCGGGTTTTTCTGTTAGAGATAAAAATAAGATACATTTGTGCCAATGCACCATAAATTTTAAAGTAAGATGTCTTCGATTCGTATTAAAACATGTTGACATATACAATTATGACGATTGTTGGGATGAAGTCGTTAAAGTGTTTAGAAAATATACAATAGAATATGAAAATGAATGGACAAATAGGGAAATCAGCTGTCCATGCAATAGCATGCATGCAGGAAAAGTGCTAATGAAAATAACACCTCAAAACATGGAACCTTTTGTGACAACCCTATGACTCAGTTTCAATGAATCTGCAACATTGATAACGGGGTATGTTGATGAATTTAAGTCATCCCTGATTTTGAGAAATGATTTAGACCGTTTTAGAGGAGTTTTGTGAAAATATAGTTTTATTTACTTATTTTGCCTCACAGGTGTGATGAAAAACATTGTGTGAGCCACGGGCGGTACAAGAATTATGATCACAATTTCTTATTTACCGCCCTTAACAATTTATTTATTTATTACCATTAACATTAGCCCTAACAGTTATACCTTACATGCTAACTGGGTTATTTATATTGTATGGATACATGTCAAAAAATAAATAAAAAAGTACCGAACATAATTATGGAATTATACAATATTATTTTAACATCTAGTTGAATAGAAAATAGGACTAACATTATTAAGAAATATGGAAGGAATTTCTGACCATATTTAGAGTATTTAATGTAATATACAATTTCCTGGATTCGGCTTGGTTCCAGAGATAATTAACCTTTTGCCGAAATAAGTTTTTCGACGTAACTCGTCATAAAACTTCTTTTTGATTACAATGCTACCACAATGTGTTCTAATATTACCACACTTTTTGCATGAAAATCAAAAAATAAGAATAGACTTGACGAAAAAACCTGTTCCTAAAAAAAACATTTAAAAAATTAAATTAAACAAATTGTTGTTATGATAAAAGTATTGGAAATGTTAAAAAGTATTCAAAAAGTCAAAAAAATTTTTTTTTTTTGGAATTTGACATTAGGTCTCATAATATGTTTTGTTAATTTTAATGTCTAGAATGCATAGTTAAAATCTCTCACAATGCTCGCGAGCACCGTGTATATCTGCGAGCGTGTTTCACGATATGTGTCAAAGACGTCAAATGCTATGGAAAGTCAGCTATATTTGTTTACATTTCTTGTAATTTTACTGTCGAATGGTATACGTATATTCGTCAGCCTCTGTAGCCTAGTTGGTAGTGACCCTGCCTACGAAGCTGGAGGTTTCGGGTTCGAATCCCGGCGAGGGCATTCTTTGTGTAATTATTTATCACAAATGTTTGTTCCTTGGTCGTGGCTGTCTATGTATTTGACGGCGGCGTCATCATGTAGAATCTAAAATGTGAAAAATATCCAATAGTAATCAATGTACAAAAACAACAGCTGCACCTGACCTGACCGATCAGGCGATCACGCCACTGTGACGTCACGCCACCTGCACCCGCCCGGACCCTCTCAGTCCTATAAGTAACCTGACTGATGGTCGGTGGGGGCATTCTTGTCATCGAAATGGTCAGTTGCAGACGTAGTCTTATACGCTGTGTTATTTTAAGATTGATGTTTTAATATCGCGAATTGGTGAAGAATAAACCAGTGCTCAAATACGAAGTTGGTAATTGTCTCATTCATTGGACCCTAAACCCTACTCTTATTATAATAACAGAGGAGACGCCAATATCAGAAGTGCCGAACCCAAATTCGCCATCAAATCAAGTCTACATTCGCTTAAATGTTGGCCTATTCGGTTGGATTGGACGCAGTAGAAAGCTGTAGCTACGAGTAGTATTTTCGTCTATTCTCTGTCAAAGATGATTCCATCGGATCCGAACATACCAGAATCGATCAAGAGAATTTTCTCCGCGGTTTCACACCTAAACTAAGGAATGTGGAAGCCACCTATAAAGAGAGTGATCCCAGGAGTTTCATCAATAAAACTACGTACATCGATACAGTAGTTTCGAGAGAATTGCAAATTATGCGAAGAAATTGGTCACCGTGGTGAAGATTATGACGGCCGTTTGAACAAAAACAAACCAACCTAAATCTACTGTTCCCTGCTACGTGTGCAACTACATCAACCACGACGCTACGTTCTGTCCTATGCGGTACAAGAAACGAAAGGAAGATGGAACTTCAGCTACGGGCAACAATACCTACCGCAAATACCAGCAAACAAGTGATAATTTTAACTGCTTTGCATGGCTCTTTGAGCCTGGTGTAGAATATAATTGTGACTAAGCAGTCTCATGAATTGCAATAATAGTGAGTCATTTTTTGAACAAGCAGGTTTGAGAAGTATCTTAATAACCCCGTAATTAACAATCTGCACGTACAATATAGTACATGATTTATCATTCGATTTTACCGATCACGATGCGTCACATCATAATGAGAACATAAGTAGGAATTTGTGTCCCAATTTCCGGTACCTATAACTTTTTCTGAGACATTGATGCGTAATTATTGTCAAACAATCAATAATTTGTTTGATAGTTAGTCGATTGACAAAAACGTTTTCCCGTTGGACTACAGTATGGGGTTCTTCAAAAGAGGAGTGTACAAGTTCTTATTGGGTCGGCAACGCGCATGTGACACCCCTGGGGTTGCAAGCGCCCATAGGCTACGGTGACTGCTTTCCATCAGGCGGGCCGTATGCTTGTTTGCCACCGACGTGGTATAAAAAAAAAAAAAAAACTTACGAGATAAGAAACAAATCGTCAACGTCGTGAAAAAAAGATTTCAGCGACTTTATCGATAAACATCTAAACACGTGAATAAGTACAATCGGAGAAATTGAATCAATTTGATTGGTTACTTATCTCTTGGTTATTTCCAACTGAATCTAATCTCTTACTAGACCCATGTAGCTAGTAATAAAAAAAAACGCTGAAATCGCAATGCGTATGTGCGATTATAATATCAGACCCAATAGGTGCCCTTTGCCTTTGAATAGTTACCAAATTGATAAATGGCCATGCCATTTTGTGCCATTAGTGGCCAAATTGATAAATGATCCGGATTTTTTTTAGGAACTAGTAGCTTCTGGTTTAAAGTTCACAAAGACTGAACTAATTAAAACAAAAAAAGATACTAAAAAAAAACACAAGCCAATACCAATTAAATATCTTTTGGCGTAATAAAAAAAGAGAGCCCTTTAACACTGCCCTAAGACTTGACGCTAAAATACTTGCTCACACATATTATGACGCGTTGACGGCGTCAGAGTTCAGTGACCATCGACATCAATAAATTACTATCTAAAGTAGGATTTTTATTTAAATTCTGCGTCATCATGAAAATGACAACAAAGTATGTAGTCTAAAGGCCATAGTCGGATTTTCATAGTAAGTCAGCCTTTAAATCAACCAGACTCTAGTATTTTTTTGTGAGTACCTCTTATGGTGAAGAATATTTCTGCTGAGTATCAACGTCCTATAGGTGACAGTTTTTGACTTATGATTTTTTTTAGTTTTTTCTTTAATGTGTTGTATCTCAGGATGTATAAAAGCGAATTGCTTCAAATTTTGAAATAATGTTCTTTATTTAGATATGCATCGAATTTAAAAAAATGAATATCGATTGTCGTATAAAAAAAAGAAAAAAAAGACCAAAAAATTTTTCATATTTTTTTTTGTGTACCTATGAAGTAGTGACACCTCTATTTTCTTTTTCTAATTATAGACCATACATTGGCCTACTAGTTGCCTAAGTATCAAAATTTGCCAAGCGGTACTTCTTACCAAAAATCGGCAATATGTGTGGTCAAGTTCTGCATTCAATCGGTGTTTTTCAATGTAGTATACAAACTCTTCATTTATACAGGGTGTTTTTTTTTCGACCGTTCAAATTCTACGTAGTGAATGTGTAGGTCATACTGACCAACTTTTACTATGGGGACAAAGTCGAAATCGCGAAAAAAAAATCAGCTGTTTCATACATTTCGGCCGGCGTAATGCCGCCAATTTGTATGAAACAGCTGATTTTTTTTTTCGCGATTTCGACTTTGTCCCCATCTCGATAATATATATATATATATATATTCAAGAAATATATTATTTTTAATGAATATCTCATAAATAATATCGAATTACGCTAGTTAAAATAATAAACGGCCGATTAATAATGAAATAAACAGCTTGCATCATGATGACATTAAGTTGTCATTAGCATTTACTCTTAAATAAGATAACCTGATAAGAAAACTCAAATATAAATGAAGAGTTTGTATACTACATTGAAAAACACCGATTGAATGCAGAACTTGACCACACATATTGCCGATTTTTGGTAAGAAGTACCGCTTGGAAAATTTTGATACTTAGGCAACTAGTAGGCCAATGTATGGTCTATAATTAGAAAAAGAAAATAGAGGTGTCACTACTTCATAGGTACACAAAAAAAAATATGAAAAATTTTTTGGTCTTTTTTTTATACGACAATCGATATTCATTTTTTTAAATTCGATGCATATCTAAATAAAGAACATTATTTCAAAATTTGAAGCAATTCGCTTTTATACATCCTGAGATACAACACATTAAAGAAAAAACTAAAAAAAATCATAAGTCAAAAACTGTCACCGATAGGACGTTGATACTCAGCAGAAATATTCTTCACCATAAGAGGTACTCACAAAAAAATACTAGAGTCTGGTTGATTTAAAGGCTGACTTACTATGAAAATCCGACTATGGCCTTTAAAGTCTTCTGAAGAAGTATTTAAGACTAAATGTCTAAAAAATTAAGCAAAATAAAAAATGTATGCATCGGGTACTTACGTATAAAAATTACAAACGCTGAAATCTGTTGTCATGTCACTCGTATCAGTTTGAAACTTTAGCAGTTGTAAGTGGTAGTCGTAAAACACTTTTGTCATTAAGTTATAGTCGAAAATTACAATATTTACTGATTACAATATAATAAAGTGATTTAACTTCCTTAGAAGGGCGGTATCAATAGTTTAACTGCAAAAAACAACTTTCATATATCATGAAAGCGATTTTTAACTTTCAAAAATATAAAAAAAATACCATTTCAGTTAAAGTACCTAAAGTTGGGTGATATTTTTCTTTTTCAAAGCCTCGTTTGGAGTGCTACATATCATAATGCACCTCAAAATTGTACGTAAAACATGATAGAAAAATGTGTCATTATTGTTGGCAATCTTAATCAACGGCACTTATTCGTTGACATCCTTTACCTAGAAAAGTTGACAACAGGCAAAAATAAAAACTAACAGCCTTTATTGAGGACACTTTGATTTTTAAAATGAGGGTGTGCCTATAACTTGGCACAGGTCGGCATCAAAGTATATTTAATTTGGTTAACTAATTGACTTTGAAATTGACTTTAATAAAAAGCGTCTGCCAATCTCTTGGATTTCCATGTTTTTCAGCACATGATAATAGACAAATAGTAATAATAATTTAACACGATAACAATGTGATTAAGTTACGGCGTCAGAATTTCAATGCTAATGAGCGTTGAAGTGTTGTCATTTTCGTTGCACAAATGTAAATGAGAATTGCAATTAATTAATTGTGAAAATTATAGAATTTGAGACATGCTGTCTATTGGTGAATAATTTTACACGACCTCTAGGTCAGGATAAGCTCATGACCTTTTTTTAATTTATTATTTACGCTGGTATTACTGTGCAATAGTGTTGATTCTTAGTGTTAATTTTTGTGACATAGTGTAGTTAAATCTACAAAAAAATTCGCCGTTCACTCTGTAGTTTAAAAAAAAAAACTTGTACAACATTCACATTGAAGTTATTAGTTCCCAGTTAAAATAGCAATTTTCTTGTTCTCCCATAGTAAACTTATCACTGATTGGCAACCGTGATGTCACAATTTGAAACAAATTTGGGTGGCAGCCTTTAAGGGCCTTGTAGGAATGTTAAAACTTTAGTCCTGTAATTCGACTTTAGTGTTACTTTGATGACATAGATAGTTGATATTCACAGAAAACTGCATCAGTTGATACAAAAAAAATTGACACAACGACTTTTGTTCTAACTTCCCCAAAAAAAAAAGTGAAGTTCTATATTCTAGAATCTATCGCTTGACGGCGAGCTTGCAATCGTGACTAAATATCGTTTTAAAGGTAATATACCAACACATCAGCAAAAAAAAAGTAAAAAAAAAAACACAAGAACGTGCGACCAACGTTGTGCCCCTGAAATCAATATTATCTTAAAATTACGCTCACATGATCAGAAATATCACATACCATATATCATCAAAGAATATTATGCAGTGAAATCGATCGAAGTAAGTCAACAAAATTGCTGCTTATCTTACCTCACTCTTTGATCTGGTCAGTTAGTAATCTAGTGCATATTAAAATACCTGGGTTAAAAAAAAACTAAAAAAAAAATGAAAGTCCTTTATTGGTTTCAAAACATCCCAAAAGTAAAGAAAAAAAATCTTAGGTACTTACACTCTAAATATCAGATAGTCGTTCAGATGTTCAGCAAATACAACGTACATGTTCCATACAAAAAAAAATTTTCTTGACTTTCTGGGAATATTGAGCGTAAAGTGAGCGCGAGAAAATTTTAAGAATCGCGGGTTGGCAAAAAAATATTCCAAATGCAATTCGAATAAATCAAAATTTGTGTTTAATCTATGGCCTGTTTGTGGAACATTTGGAAGAAAAAATATTTTGGTTGTTTATTTCATATGTTTGCAATGGTAATGAAATAAAATGGAAATTGAATTTTGTGTCTACAAGAAATGTGTTAAAAGTGCAGCCGCTACAACATCGCTAAGACAGGTGGCAGGAATTATGAAAATAGAACGATAAAATATTTCATTTGGTCAACTCAAAACAAATTTCTGAGCAATGACAAAAGCGTGAAAAGTGGTTATTGTTCGATGTAAATTGCCGGTTTTAAAATTGAGGTCATATTTGAATTTGGTTTACATTGCTATGTCAATAAAAAAAATCAAGATAGTCTATAAAAAAAGCATTGACTTATGTCTTATTACAATAAACATGTATAAGGAGAATAAATGGTCACGCTGAGGGCGAAATGCGAATTTAAAAAATAATGATAAAAAAAAATAGAAACATAAAAGTAAATAAAAAAAAACAACAAAAAAAAATAGTCAAAACAAAAAGTTACGTAAGCGGTCTAGAATCAACATAGAATCAACATTGTACTAGATAAAAAAAAAGAGTTAATAAAAAAAAAATGAAAATTATAGTCAATTAGTCATGATGACGTGACGGCGGTGTGTCCACATTGACAATAGTTTGATTCGTTTTGTCACTATAACCATTTGCCAAATGTTAATGATAATGACAGCATATTGTTGAGAGATAGTAGC
>JALPQI010021115.1:0-18496 GCA_025490895.1 Thaumatotibia leucotreta
TATTTTATTTGTTATTGTTATATACTGTTACGACCGTTAAATTTAAATTTTCAAATTTTGTTAGGCATGCCCAATTCAATTTGATATAAAACCCAGTAGTCGGCCCCATTTGATTTTATTTTTTATCACGGCTGACCACTGGATTTCGCGGATCTAGTACTCAGCCATCGATGTATTATTAAGGATTATAGCGATAATTATTTACTTATAATAATATTATCTTTCTACCTAGTACATTTAGGTATGTATTTTATTTAACTACGTATGGGTACAAGAAAACGGAATACTTAAGATAAAAAATCTAGCACCTATTCAATTCAAGGATTAAAAAAGAAAAAAGAAGAAGATAAAAAGAAGAAAACAAAACTGTTGTCTTACGAAAAAAGCAGAAATATCTTTCAACGCTACAAAGAAACTGTAACCAAACAAAAAACTAAACACAAACCAAAACAAACCCAGAATGACGCCAGTAAAATCAATAAAAAGGGCACAAGAAAATAGAAAATAGATTTTTCAATTGATTCATCAGGTTTGACAGAAAATGATGCAGTTTTAACGGATATAACCCGATCAAAAACAGATAAAAGAATATGTGATAAAAGCTGAAAAGTTACAATTCTTTCTAATGTAATGAACCTGTTTAAATCCCCAGCAAGGAGAATGTCATAGTCATAGTCACATTATTTTTTTTTTCATTTAACAAAATACATTGCGTTTATTGCGATGCCAGCAGCCTCCTCAAGAACAAACATAGATACTGTGTCCAAAAAAATACTTTACTCTCATTAAACCAGCTTTGAGGACTAGTAATATAAAAAAACACTATATTATCGAAATTAATAATGGACCTGTTACATACGACCGCCTATACAAATGAACATTAGATCTATGTAGGTTTGGCTCATATTTTTATATTTAAGTTTTGAATATTTTTATATTTATTATAATTAATACTACTTAATAGAAATAAGGAGATAATACTGTGAGCTTGAAAAATATTTTTTGTTACGTATGACCAACGGGTTTCATGCCCTAAGTCTTCGATTTAAAAGAGTTAAGTATAAGGAATAAGAATTATATTTAATATCTTTGATTTTCATACAGATATTGCTGATTTTGATCTCATTATGATAGTAATATACTAAGGCTGAGTACTGGGCACGAAAAGGCTGATTACTGGATTTTGGCGGCTGAGTACTGGGAAAAAGTGCCATTTTTTGTTTAAACTAAATTATAGGTACTTTAAGGATTCATGTTATATTTTTTATTATTTCGTTTTAAAACTATAATAAACAGTTGATGTAACAATGTGATCCGTTCATTTATCCGACTTATCCTGAATAAATACCGACCGTTCACATTTTAAAAAGGCGTTATAAGGCTGACTACTGGTGCTTTTACCCTACATATTCTATAAACGTTTGTCAAAGATGTTGCGCAGAAATATGCGCGGTGTTAAGAAAAGCGCCATGTCCTGCCCATCTTGGCACAATTGAACAATTGATTTTGGGGGCATTTTCGAGCTGCCGTTAGACGTCCATGTTATATTATTATATGGTCGCAGATTAATAAGCAAGCTTGATCAAGTTTTCATTTCAATACTGTCTGGATACCAAGCTGCCAATCGCTAACTCTTAGTAGCGTGTCGTAGTTTTCTCTCTCTGTCACTCTTTCATATTAGTGAGACAAAGACAGTTAGCCTTTCGTTTACGACTGACAATTAAGCGTTAGCGATTGGCAACTTGTATAGGCACGCTGGATGCTTAGCCAAGTTGCCAATCGCTAACGCTTTGTAGCGTATCGTAGTTCTCTCTCTCTGTCACTCTTTTGTATTAGTGCGACAAAGACAGTTAGCTGCCTTTCGTTTACGATTGACGATTAAGCGTTAGCGATTGGCAACATGTCTAAGCACCCTGGAGCCGTACCATAAATCATAAATCTTTATTTGCAATAGATATAGTAAATAAGAGATCTTAGGCTAGTATTTACAGGACCATATATCTAAACTTAAACAAGTCATGCAAAACTAGCTTCACCCTACCTACTTGTTAGAATAACGAGTTTCAGAACCAGACATTGCTATGTGTTACTATCTGTAACAATCAAAACTTCACCCGCGATTCTTGGCGTTCGTACCTTACAAATAATAGACCAAAACAACGATACTTTACAATCACAATGAATTGACAATTATATTCGTTGTTATGGTTACTTCTCCTGGGTCACCATTAAAAACACCGTTTAATAGCGTGAAAATTACGCCTTTTAATGATCTGTAAAGGATTTCTTCACTGGCAGTTAAAAAGAAAAATTGAGTATCTTCTTACAACTGTACAAATTTATGGTAAGATTTATTGTAGTATATTTACATATTTCTATTATTATATATTTATGCATATATTTATGTAAGTGTAGGTATCGTATCTTAGTATGTATTTTTATTAAGTTTGCAAGTTGCACCGCCTACATTCTTTTCTGTTTTGCCCTAAGGTTGACTGGTAGAGAATGCTCTGTGGCATTAAGTCCGCCTTTTGTACGATAAGATTTTCTTTTGTGCAATAAAAATTAAATAAAAAATAAAATTACAAAAAACTTATATTTTTGACAGTGGTCTTTCCATGATGGGTCAATTATTAGTCATATACAAGGAGCGGAATTTTCATAGTAAAAATCTAACTGTCAGAGGGATTGACCAAAGTATTTTATCGACTTATCGATGTTAAGGAGTAATTCATTTCCATTACCAACTAAAAGATTATTCTGTTACATTTGACTTCTTAGATTGAATTTAAATTATTTCAGTATTTAATTGATTATTTATATAAATAGATTACAAATTGCAAACACTTGACACTTCATAATGTTTGAATAAACCTCCATGATGAAATACAATTATTATTCATACGCATAGATTATGGATTCAACGGTTTCTCTGAAGCCTTCATACATATTGCTACCCCAATTTTACAAGGTTCTAAGTCACGCTTTTCTCAACTTCAAATTTAAACTTTGTCGCGTTGACATTTAAATCCAGATTTAATTACTCTAAAAATGTAACATAAAAGCCTGTAATATTGAAGTAGCGATATAGCAGTCAAGGTTTTATGCCCACTCCACAAGTCCATTTCCCACGGGCAATAGACAACCAATAGTCCAAGACACAACCGGCATTTTTATTTTTCATTACTTAATTGTAAAGTCAAGGGCATTAATATATATACACTTCTCCATACTGATCCCTTACAAATGTGTCTATATATTAATGCACTCGACTGTACATTACTCGTGTCGATTTGAAACACTCTATGGTCGTGTTTTAATTTATCGTCACTTGTTTCGAATTTCGTTTTCGCGCGTATATCGTAGGTACGATGTTTTTCAGTACAGATGGTCTGCCCAAGTTTGGATCTGACAAGAAATGAATAACTTCTTTCACTAGTGCGTAAAAAAAACACCATCTGTACTGAAAATTATTTTTTTCGTCGATTTAATAGCTGTATTCAAACCGTATCAATTACTATTCCACGAGGCACGCTAGTCTAGGAATGAACACAATTTCTCGTTGGTGAATTATTTCTTGTTAGTTACTTTTCATCACACTTGCTTTCTAAGCGCGCCATTGCTTACTTGCATCGCGGGAGTAATATAAAAAATATATTTTGTCTTATAACTTATTTTTTGTCCGCAAGTGGGATGAAAAACATTGTATGCATCACGGTCGGTAAGAGGCATACTAACTCGAGTCAATAAAAGCCCACTGCCTACGGCGTCGGGCACAATGTACTAAAAATCCGTTCTTTGAATTTACTGACCTTAAGACTACAGCTGTCTATAGTAGTACTTGACGTAGTATCTAAATGTAGGTATTTTTTTATTGTAATAAGAATAATTAAAATATTTAGGTATGTGTCTTTAGTAGTTGTAAAAAACGGGAGAGGGTGACATTTAACTTTAACTTATGTAAAATGCGTATTATTTTTAATATCTCAGTCTATTACAAGAAAAATTGTACAAAACAATATTTAACTTCATAATTTTTATGTCACGAAGTTAAAATTTGTGTAACAACTTTTGGCAGCAAAAAAGGCAACAACTTCCAATTTTCTACGAGCGATCAACAACGCACCTACGTTTTTTTTTTAATTTGACTAACTTTTTCGGCCAAAGGTTGTTGGGCAAAGTACACATTAACCCCCTTATTCATATTCGTAAACGTCTGCTAACTTAACAAGCCGCTAATAATTGTTTGTCCCTTTTGCTCTTATGGACACATTGTTAAGACCGAAAGGGACAAACAATTATTAGCGGCTTGTTAAGTGAACAAACGTTCATGAATAAGGGGGAAAAATTTTAGTAGGACTATCTTTTGTAACACAACTGACGCGACCGTTACGCCCGCCTTCCACTGCTAGCGGAACGGACTCATTAATGGCTTCGTTTCGCGATCATCGCTGGCCAAGTGCTAGTAGTTGACGGCTGTAAGTCACACCAGCGTTGTACGTTAAACGGAGCCATTAATGAGTCCGTTCTGCTCGCAGTGGGGTGGCCCACCTTGGGCACTAGTTTCGTTTCGATTAAGGCCTTAACCCTTAAATGCATGGTGTACGATGTATCGTACATAACCAAAACGTAATTGGTGTTTGAAAACTAGATACGTATATTATGTTCTTAAGGATAATTTTGTAAGGAAATTTAATGAACTTTCAAACTTAATACTGATGATTCTGATGAATGAACTTGGGACTGGGGTTAATAAGCAAGATGGCGGAAATTTGTTTTCGTTGCGTGCGTTTAGCTGTTTTTAACTAAGTACGAAATTATTTTTTATTGGAATTTTGTAATTCATACCATAACGATTTTACAATTACTGAATTAAATATACTTTTCCATATAAAAGTAAATAATATTTGTATGTTTTGTCATGCACGATTTTGCAAAAAATGTATAATGTATGATGTATCGAAATTTTGATTAGTAGTACAAATTACACCCAAAATATGTCCAATTTTTTTTTTATTTTTCTCGTGCTTGCGATGCCATTAGGTATGCACATTTTGTTTTTGGAACGAAAAGAAAAATTCATGCATTTAAGGGTTAATTATGTACAATTATTTTTTTCACCTTGTCCGGTTTTATTATAAAATTACATTTTTAACCAAGTTATAACCTGTCAGGTTAACAATTTGCAGCCGTATCTTTTACTAGTACTAACACCATTAAATGTAATCGTCGTCACTTTGTCTAATGTGAACATACACTACGTTTCGTGGAGCTACCTATAGTGGAGAGGAGACACATATTTTTATAGATTTTATAAGTCATACATAGTATAGTATGATTAAGTCGGCTAAAGGTGCATTCAGATCAAACGAGCATTCGCTTTTCTATCCCCCACTCTCTACGAAAAAATAAAACATGGAAGCCGCACGCCATACTAAATTGCCTTTCAAAAACGGTCCTGAATTTTAGTTGACAAGTGTCACCCCCTGTTCAATGCATCACGGCAATGAATTTGAATGTCAACCTGTAAAAACTTAGGCCGCCATTTAAAAATAGTTGTAATTGGTCCATCAAAGTTTTGAGTGGCGATATTCTGTAAACATTTATCAAAGATGTTGCGTCGAAATATGCGCGGTGTCATGAAAAGCGCTATGTCCTGCCCATCTTGGCACAATTGAACAATTGGTTTTGGGGGCATTTTTGTGCAGCTGTCGCAGCCCACTCTACAAAATCAATCAATCACGTTTTGCGTAACGATCGAATTTCGTGGAGTAGGGGGTTAGAACAGCGAAAATGCACCTTTAGGTGGCATAATATGATGTTAAATTAAAATAATCGTGAGACCAATCAATATTCATCAAAATTAAATGCATTCTTGACCCCTAATTCATAAACGTCTCCTAACTTAGCAAGCCGCTAAGTATTGTTTGTCCCTTTTTCAGTCCAGGTTTATTCAGGTCAGCCTCCTCCATAGCCTAGTTGGTAGTGACCCTGCCTACGAAGCTGGAGGTTCCGGGTTCGAATCCCGGCGAGGGTATTATTTGTGTATTTATTTATCACTAATATTTGTTCCTTGGTCATGGCTGTCTATATATTTAAGTATCTATATATATCTATCTATTATATATATCGTCGCCTGGTACCCACATCACAAGCCTTAATTGAGCTTACCGTGGGACTAGGTCGATTTGTGTAAGATGTCCCAAGATATTTATTTATATATTTACTTATAGTTTAGAGACAAATCGCAGGCAGGTTACAGGTTTACACCTGTAATCTGCCTGCGATTCGTCATGCCCGAAACTTCAGGATATACTCGTAATTAAACGCAAGTTTACGCGATTATTAAGACCCGTTTGTCTTTAAAATAATTTTATAGTATTCTATATTCATGATTTTTTTTTATTTTTTAGATCCATGGATCAAAAGTTGGAGAGAAAAATATTGATTTTAAACAACGTGACTTAACCATTTTTTTTTCTACACGTTAATCTACCACTTTTGACGATGTACTAAATTGCAAATTTTTAGTACTAATGGCCACTGAGCTATGTTGCGGACATACAGACAGACCGACATGTCGAAACTATAAGGGCTCCTATTTATTACGGTATCCTAAAACAGTCGCTGTATTTGGGTAAATCATTTTTTTTGTCTGTTATTGCCATGGGTACGGTCGCCTGAGTCACGCTGGTTTTATGCAAAATTATGCTACCTACTTAATTTATGCAAACATGCATTTAGTCCGTGTTTGTAGGTGGATCATGAAGGAAAGTACTAATACCAAAGAAATGCATGTTTGCATAGTTTAAATATCATAATTATCCATAAAACGAGCGTGACTCAGGCGACCGTAACCATAGTAATAACAGACAGGAAAAAGTTGATTCACCCATTTCCGTTCCTATGTACGTTTAAATCTTTTTCTACTACCGTACTTTTATTTGTCATTTACAGAGTCGTGAACACACCTTTAAGCCCCTACCTTACAGATGTCAAGATAAGTCTATATTGTCTATTCCCTATAAACGCATTCGGGCATACACGCAGTACATTTTTGGATTTTAAGACACCTCGTGTATACAAGACGTAATGAAATACATGGCTGCCAACCTAATTTTAAATGTCATTTCAGATTAAAAGTAAACCATAGAGAAGCTTTCTCTTTTAATTTTGACGTCTCCCGCCCGACCTTGATGATAATTAAAATTGTGTTTGACTAAGAATATTTCTCAAATTTTCAATTTTATTTGAAAATAAGTGTGTGGTCGTAGAAAAAATATTGTATGCAACATTGTGTAACTGAATAAAAAAAATTCGTGGCGTCTTTAATAACTATTTTCGGCTTCGCCTCAAATGGTCACCTACGTCACTCGCCTTTTTTGACCTCTCTTAAACAAGGGTTGCATAAAATACTATAAAACTACGCAACCGACTATGAAGCGGGTTTTATTATAGATGAGTGATTCAGGAGTAAGGTTTTAGTATAAGTATTGTACCTGGGCGAAGCCGGGGCGGGTCGCTAGTTAATTATAATCTAGGGGACGGAAATACGTGAGTTCAACCGTTTATTTATGTTTTGAGATCAATTAATAAAATACCAGCCAGAATAATAAGTAGGTACATTACGATACAAGTGAGATAAATTAAGACACGACTGAAGTGTTATGTTCGCCACTAGTTATGAAGATTTATAAATACGTGAAAACCGATACTACCTAAATATCAATGTCGAATAATTCGACTAGACACATATGTTTGCAGTACAATGGTGGTTCTGATTTTAATTAGTTGAAGCCATTTGGAGTTAATTCCTGATTGGTTAAAGGGTATATTATTATGTTCCATTTAATTGCTCTTATTACAGGCCACACCTGTATAGAGTACACTGTACTCAGTACAGTTACTTACCAACAATAATATCTTACTCAGCGAAGGCCTTTTGTATTGTGATTTCAAAATCAATACCAACTCTAGATATAAACCCTTTGAATTTGTAGGTTTCGCAAGAACCTTAGATTGAAATGTATACCTTATGATTTAATTTAAAATTTCGCCGAATTATTGATAGCAATTAAATTCTTGAAAATAATTACTTTATAGCATAGACAATAAACTAAAATATTTAAAGGGGTTCCCATACAAAAACCCGATTTTTTACGATAAATTCATAATAAGCATGATGACTGGCAAGTTAAATCAGCATCTTTTTTCGAACTGTCAATACGATCACCACTATGGAATTTTATATGAAAAAGTGACGTCACGTTTCAGTACTGACAAATGACCTACTCTTTTAAGTTCTTTTCAATGTATTAAATGGAAGTTCTGAACAAAAATTACTGTAATCTACATCTTAGTAATAATTTCTTCGTATTAAATTATGTCGTGCAAAATGTTAAATAATTTATTTTTCCTAACTAGTGCGGAAAAGTAAACTTTGCGTACGCTTCGCGTGCCTTAATTTCTCTTTTTAAGCATTTGTTATGAAAAATATCGTTCGATACACGTGTAAAAACTTCTTTTTCATCACACTTGCTGTCTGAGCGCGCCATTGTTTGCGCGCGCAGCGGGAGTAATAGAAAAGTCAAATTCCCTAGGGAGTAATAGAAATGTCAGTACGTCATTTAATAATGTTATTTCTTAAAACATATTTTTTTGTCGGCAAGTGTGATGAAAAACATTGAGGTAAGTACGGAATTACTAACAAGAGTGTTACTAACAAGAGTGGCTTTTATGACTCGAATTAGTACCTATTCCGCTTAATATTTAGCTCGGGTGATTGTCGCCCTCGTTTCACTCGGGCTCCAACTTACACCCTCGTCGGAAATAAACGTTTTTGCACTTAATTAACAGTCATCCCAATTGTACGGAACCCGAGTCCGACTCCCACTTGTCCGGTTTTTTGCTAAAACCTTTTGTAGTAATAATCCTTGCTCATAAAACCAAGTGCCTAAGAAGATAAGCAGCAATTCCTTGTTTCAGTTAAATGTTTAACACCAGTTTGTTGAACCCACGAATACAAAGGACATTTATTATTTACGGCTTTTACCTGGTCTGTAATCTGAGGTTTTGCGCAAATAAGGCCCGTAGGTAGCGCGGTGTTTCTTAAGACACTAATAACTTCGCACACACCGTATACAGTGTGTTTCCATGACCCGGGCTTTTACGAAAATGGGTAATAATACGCATTACTAGCAATCGTTTTCAAGTATTAACATTTGACAAATAATTAAATTGACCGTACAATTAATTTTATATCCTCCGAACGATCAATGTAACGCGTGTACTGCTTAGTTGTCAAACGTTGTGAGTGGCTGCGATCTGTCATTGTCAAGTGCAAATTAACGATTCATTTTGAAGTACATTGCTTCTCAATTAACTTTTCTTAGAAAGTTAATTACTTTTAAAATTAGCATTTTGAATTGAATAATGTTCAAGGTTTGGCTAGAAATCTGCATCGCATTCGTCGGTTTCGATAAAAGCCAGTATCATAGATACACACTGTATACAGCGTGTTACACGAGCCACTGAAAACCTTGAAGGGGTAATTTGGTAGGTTATACTGAATAACTTTTACTATGTGCCTATCACGAAATCTAAAAAAAAAATTATTTTTCATACACTTTGACCGATCGATAACGACATATTGTATGAAAGAGCCATAATTTTTTTTGATATTTCTGGGTTAGCTCCATAGTAAATTTGTTCAGTATAACCTACCATACCACCCCGTTCAAGGTTTTCAGTGGCTCGTGTAACACCCTGTATAAGGCATATTGAACAACTTTTAGTATGGAACTGTTATGTACCGGTTCGCGAAAAAAAGCACTACTGACTATAACAAACAAATAAGTCCTATTAAGTAGTCCATCGTGCAGTTATACAGGGTGTTTCCGTGGTCGTCATCCCAACTGTGAAAGACGTGTTAAGATGTTCTTTCTGTGGGATGTTCCCCGTGGGACCTTTATGAACAGACGTACTTTTTTACGACTAGTAAAGATCCATTTCTTTAATATGTATACATTTCTCCATACTAATTATTTCCCTATTTGTTTACATAATTATGAAACGAGACTGGAAATTTTGAATACTTCCGCATTGCTCGGTATGAAATCAGTTATTTTTTTGCGCGATATTAATATTTGTTCCATGGGAAATCTTGTTCAGAAAGACCATCTTAACACGTATTTCACAGTTGGGATGAGGACTACGGAAACACCCTGTATGAACAAAAAATGTTGTCACTTTACAATTTACATACATATTTAATATTTTCTCAACTACTTTAGGTGTGATTTTTTAAATTTTATCCATTTTTAATGTAAGTTAAGTACGCATTTATTTATAAGTACTAGCAGTTACCCGCGGCTTCGCCCGCGTACTAACATCTATTCACTGCGTGTTAATGTTTTCCCGCGATTATCGCACGTTTGCCTTAACCGATTTAAGTGTGGCGGATGGTGCTTTTACCCGTGGTTCGGCTGCGTTCTATAAATTTTTATCACGGTCGTATTAAACTTAATGCCTAAATTCAAGATGGCGAACTTTTCTTGCAATTTTGACTTAAAATTCCATATGAAGAACTTTATTATCTCCAGGACCAGGGGTTTAGGCTGTGCGTGGATCTTTGTCAGGGAGCTTCTTCTTTTATGTATATAGATAGATAGATTATCATATTCCATCCCATAACAGGGTAAGCGGATACACGTCCGCCTTGTTAGATTTTAAAATCGTTATTGTTTTCGTGAACAATGACTTGATAAACCGTGGAATCGATATCCATGTTGATTTTTACTGTTTGCCCTTTTTACAAGATTCAAGGATTGATTTCTCAAAAACTTAAAACACGTCTTTACTCATTTATGTTTAGGGATACTCCTGTGAAATTTGGGATGAAATAGGTATTTTAATTGATCAAGTTTCGCCATACAAACCCTGGACCCCTATCGCACCCCCTAGGGAGTGGATTTTGACCTAACCATTTTTAGAGCTTCCCTACACCCTCAAAGAAACCTACGCACTATATTTGGAATCTCTAGAACCATAAATGAACATGATATATAAATAAATAATAAAATTATATTGATATTTTTCGAAATTTACCCCATAACACCATAACCGTGTACATAGTATTTCATGTCCGCCGCGTTAAATTTTAAAATCGTTATTGTTTTCGTGATCTACGACTCGATAAAGTATAAAAACGATACCCGTCTTGATTCTTTCACTTCGTCACCCTTTTTAACTTTTTCAGGGGTTGAATTTTCAAAAAACCTTAAACATTCCTTTACTCAATGACTTTAAAGAATACTCTTGCGAAGTTTCGGATCAAATAGTTCAACTAATCTTATTTCGCCATACAAACTTTGGACCCCCATTTCAACCCCTTAGAAGGTGAATTTTGTAAAATCCTTTCTTAGTGCTCGTCTACACCATAAAAGGAACCTACGTGCCAAATTTGGAGTCTTTAGGACCAGGGGTTTAGGCTGTGCGTGCATCTTTATAAGGGAGCTTCTTCTTTTATATATATAGATAAAAGATAAATAATAAAATTATATTGATATTTTTCGAATTTTACCCCATTACACCATAACCGTGTACATAGTATTTCACGTCCGCCGCGTTAAAATTAAAAATCGTTATTGTATTCGTGATCTACGTCCCGATAAACCATAGAAACGATACCCAACTTGATTTTTTCACTTCGTCACCCTTTTTACCTTTTTCCGGGGGTTGAATTTTCAAAAAACCTTTAACATACCTTTACTCAATTACTTTAAAGAATACTTTTGCGAAGTTTCGGATCAAATAGTTCAACTAATCTTATTTCGCCATACAAACTTTGGACCCCCATTTCAACCCCTTAGAAGGTGAATTTTGTAAAATCCTTTCTTAGTGCTCGTCTACACCATAAAAGGAACCTACGTGCCAAATTTGGAGTCTATAGGACCAGGGGTTTAGGCTGTGCGTGCATCTTTATAAGGGAGCTTCTTCTTTTATATATATAGATGACTGACGAATAAATATTAAAATGGTAAACATATTTTTACAACCGACCGGACCTATCAAATTGTCTATGTCCAATGATTGCATTTTCTCATTAATAATTCAAAGATAACGGTTGTAGACTTTCGTTACTGGCGGCTTTAACCGACAGGTCCAACGACTTTTATAAGTTTAAAATCCGTGAAAGACAAAATTCAAGCGTGGAACGCATGGAACGTTTTGGTGAAAACACGATAGAAGACTACTATTGGCACTTATACAATTTTTTCTTCGAATTTTTTTACTAATACCGTTTTTTACTCATAATCATCATTACTCCGAAAATTTTATCACATACTTTTTTTCTTACTAGAAATTATACTTCTACCTACAATGTTCATAATGATTTTTATTTCGAAATTTTATCCTCCTAAAGTATCCTCCTAATCTATACCCATAAAGTTATTTGAAATAAATTGTTTATTTATAAACATTTTCCCATTAGGTTCACCCTGTTGTGGCATAATTCTTTTATGAATAATTCTATATGACAAACTAAGTACATAGTTTTACGCACGGCAAAAAACCTTATCAAACCAATAAGTTATAATTTTGTATTAGATACAACTTAATGAAACTGGCCATTGCAACTGCTGTCGCGTTAATTGGTATACATTTTGGCAAACTATCAAAGGAGGAATAAGTGAACAACGTATAATTTAAATAAAATCATATAACATTTGTTATGATGAATTGGATATGAGCAAAATAATTTGTAAAATTAAATCAGTGACGCAAAAGAAAATCAAAATATTATTTGGTGTGCATGTACAATGTACATACTTGCGGTTCAGGATGCCAATCCAGGATTTCCTAGGTGCTTAGCCAAGTTGCCAATCGCTTGCGCTTAGTAGCGTATCGTAGTTTTTTCTCTCTGTCACTCTTTCATATCAGTGCGACAAAGACAGGTAGCTGACTTTCGTTTACGATTGACGATGAAGCGATTGGCAACTTGGCTAAGCACCTAGGAAATCTGATGAAGCGTCATCACTACATGATCAAAATTAAAGTGATTCGCCAGACCTCTGTTTCGTTATGACAATGGCGTACAAAACAGCCGTGACCGTAAACTGATTTTTGTGTACCGATGCCGTTTAATAAGGAAGGATCCATCAGGACTGTATCCATCAAAGTGACAAGGGACATGGCGAAACTAAAAGGGTTTCTAGTTCGGCTTAGCGATCGCAGCGCAATAATGTGTCCTGCAGTGCTATTCACTAAGGAAACCGCCTTGCTATCAGCGCTGTGTCAGCGCTGCGGCAGCGTCGAACCTAAAAATGGTATTCACTAATGTACTTTAAACGACACTAGTGCTCGGCGACGAATGCGGCGTGAGCTGGAACTACACTGCGTCGAGAGTTTGACGTTTAATGTACGAACTTCGTATTCTCTAACGAAAAACCTCGCTCACAGCCTCGATTCCTAATGTCTAATAAAACAGCTAGGATTTTAGACAAGGCTGTCTCGACGTTTGAGCTCGTTGACGAACGCAGCGTCGAATGTCTGAATAAGAGAATAGCATAGCTGTACACTATGACGACGCTGCTGCCCATCATGAATTTTCGATAAAATGTACAATCTGTGATTCTTCAATCCCTTAGTTGACTCTTGCGACGCCTAGAGCAAGAGCTGAGATGATGACAAATGTATTCTTACGACCGTCACCACGCGGCCTAATAATGGATGCTCATGCAACCTAGCTGTGGCTTTTCATGTCAAAAGAGTCTACCGAAAATATCAAAGAATGTGGGGTTCTCACTACGTTCAGCCGTCCACACCTACTCAGCCGGTAAGCCCATCTTTCCCGGCGTCTGCAGTAATATACTATTAGTAGTGACTTTGCACCCCTCTTTTAGAGCCCAATCTTCAGTTCGGCGAACGTTTTCTAGTCGTAATCTATTACAAAATCACTAAACTCGTAAATGCAATAGAATTTCGATATTGTAAGTTCAGTACCTATGAATCGGACCTCACGCCTACGGAGCGTTGCCTGGAGCGCTGCCACTCAAAAAAAAAATGTTTACTAAATTTTTTTGAGTATTGAAAGTGATCTACTCCGGGAACTAAATTTCAGCGAACTCATCAACGATTTTTCGGCGAAAAAAGCTCGGAAGATTCCGTTCGTTAACGCTAAAATTAAATTTCAGATAATTCTCGTTTCCGATTATATTTATATGTTTGTTAAATAATAATATAATCTATACTTGTTTCCACAAAAAATATTTATAGAAAAACTTGACTAAAATTTTTTTTCTACTTTATTTGAAAATAATTGTGGTCCAGGGGGCCTCCACTCCTTTGTTGCCCCAAAGCCTCTCAATCTCTAAATCCGGCCCTGGCCTTAACTAATGTTATTTTTTTTGCTACCAACCCGTGGTTACATCGAAGGACTCACCTGTCCACAGCAATGCAGATGAGCACGAAGCTGGACAAGTAGAGGCCGAAGGTTCGTGTGAACATCATGAGGCGGCACATCAGGTCGCCGGCCAGCCACTGCACCGTGCCTGCCCACGCGATCTCCAGCGGCATCATCAGAAATGTCACCTGGTAACAAGGAGTACATCCTGAGTCATGAAACTAGTACACCTATGAAATTTGTGATTTTGGTCATGTCATAACAGACTTTTTCATCACACTTGCTGTCTAAGCGCGCCATTGCTTCCGTGCGTAGCGGGAGTAATAGAAAAGTGAAATTCACTAGGGAGTAATAGAAATGTCACTACGTCATTTATTAATATTATGTCTTAAAACTTATTTTTTTGTCGGCAAGTGTAATGAAAAACACAACAAGCGGAATACTAACTCGAGTCATAAAAGACTCCGTTCAGACTTCCAACACTCTCGTTAGTAATTCCGTACTTACCTACCTTGATGCACATTGTACTATTTCCCCTCATTAGCTCGTAAAGCGCTCTTTTATCTTTTAATACGAGCAGGTAAAACGCATATTATTCACATGTGTGGCAAAATAATTTGACCTTGCTCTAATTCCTATGGCTAACAACTGCCTAGTATAAGTGGACCTGTATGACCGTAGTAAACATGCGCAATCGGAGCTCATGTTAAATCCTCGTGAGGGGAATTAAGTTGTATTTGTATTACACTTGGCGGCAAAATTTGTTACCTATTAAGATCCCAGATTTTGAACCACTCCATACGCTCGTGGATCCGATACGCATCGCTCAAGATTCCATTTTATGAACCACTCGCTGCGCTTGTGGTTCAAATTCTGGAATCTTTCGCTTGCTCGGGTTTCAATATTTGCACGAGAGTTAAACAATCACTTTGCTCCCTAGTAAAACAAATAACTATTGTTTTCATTACAAGTCTTTAACTATGTACATTTTTTTGCAATCGGTTCTTTTAATTTGGACCTTGCTCTATAGGAACCTACGTAAATTGATAAAATATTAGTTTGTTTCAAAGAGCTATGAAACAAAATAAATTATATACATTTTTTTTTTCATTCAAGATTCCAATTGAATTGCAGCAACTATGTACATTGTAAAGGTGCATTCAGACCAAGCGAACATTCGCTATTCTAACCTCCCACTCTACGAAATTCGATCGGTACACAAAGCGTGATTGGTTGATTTCGTAGAGCGGGGGATAGAACAGCGAATGCTCTTTTGGTTTTAACGCACCTTTATATACATTGAGTCATACGAGCTTAAGTAAACAAAATGCACTGCAAGTTATGTGAATAGAAAATCATTCGAACGTTTCAAATGTTACTTCTAATTTCTGGTAGACTGAATCTCCAAAATTGAATCATTGTTTGAACCACTACGCTATAACTATCGGGAACAAATGTTGTTTTATGATAAATACAGTTGAACCCGGAGAGAATAGCTCAACTTTCAATAAGTACTGTTTTACTGAGTCGTACTAGTACAGGGACCCGCCCCGGCTCTGCTCGGATGCCATGCTGATACTAGATAGACCTTCGTTTTGAATAAATGTATCTATTAAAAACAAAACCGGCCAAGTTCGAGTCGGACTCGCGCACGAAGGGTTCCGTACCATTATCAATTTATTATTAAAAAACAGTTACACAACCTACAGTTACAGTTACAGTACAGTTAAATCAACCTACCTCAAGAACTATAGGAGATAATTTAATTAAACCAAAAATCGTTGATAGAGTTTATTAAAGAGTTAATAGAGGGGGGGGGGGGACACATTTTTCGGACTTTGAGAGCAGATATCTCGAAAACGATTTGCTTAAATAAAAATGAGATTTATAAATCTTCATATCATTTTCAAAGACCTTTCTATTAATACCCCACACGCTTATATAGAACTAAAAAAAAATAAAATTCCCTCAGTTATATGTACGGAGGGCCCCCACCCCAATGGTTTTTTTTACAATTTAGTATCATAGTCCTGTAGCGGTTCATACCAAATTTCGTTACTGTAGCATTTATAGTTTCCGAGTAAATCGGCTGTGACAGACGGACAGACGGACAGACGGATATGACGAATCTATAAGGGTTCCGTTTTTGCCATTTTGGCTACGGAACCCTAAAAACCCGGCCAAATGAGAGTTGGACACGCGCACAAAGGTTACCGTAGCAGTAAATAAAAAAATACTGTTAAATCTACTTATCTATATAAATATAAGCAGACATCTAGTCACGGTGATACGAACAAAATTTTACTAGGGACTTCCACTAGATATTATTTTATCGATAAATTACTCTTTCTTATGATAAAAATAACGTTATGAGTGATGACTTCCAGATTGATGTATCTTTAGACTTAGTTGTAAAATAGTCGCAAATTAAGCTTACTTTGGATGGAAATTGTATAATGAAAACATAGTTGTTAAAGTTGATTTTTATTAGAATTGTATTGTATAAGTCCTAAAAATACATTCATAATAGTGCTGGATAGTAATCAGCATATTTTACAAAGCATATTTTACATAGTTACAAAGACACACTAAACACACACTAAACCACGATAACGACAAACAATATATATATAAGTTACTCATTAGATAATAAAATTAGGGACCAACTAAACTCTATGACCAAAAACGCCAATTTCATAGGTAATGTGACCCAATATTTTGAGTGACTAATGCTTAAAAGACTTTTTTTAACTCGGGTGATTGTCGCCCTCGTTGTTTTCCCGCACTAGTTAGGAAATGTACTATTTTAGTACAGATGGCGCTCTTTTTAGGTTCTAGTGCGAGAAGTGTGTCATTTTACGTCAGGTCCAAAACTTCGGAGGGCCATCTGCACTAAAAAAACGTCGTACGAGACACGTGCAAAATCGAAATTCGTATTTTTCGCATCTATTTGTGTCGTATTGTACTATATACTTAATTACAGTTAAATACTTATAGCTATATATACTTATAGTGTGGGTGTTTAGCCTGAAATGCGACTTTGCCGTAAATTAATTAATACGTAGAAAGAGAACCTTACTCAGAATTGTAAATTATTCAAAACGGTATACCATGAAAAAAATAACTCTTGTAGGTTTCATTTCATTAATTACCTACCTAATCATTAACAAGTCTCATTTTGGCAACAAGCTTAATTTGAACCTACAGCTTAAGTCTATGTAAATAAGTAGTGTGCGTACTTTGTAGATAAGTTTACGGTTTGTTACGATTTTGCGGGGTTTTGTGAAAACGGGTAATAATACTACCTAGCAATCGTCATGTATATGTAAATATGCTACATAATTATTTTTTCACAAACATGCAATGAAATATTGTCTTTACGTTCCTTAAAATGGGCTGGGAAATATCGCTTTTTGGACGCAACAACTCGAGAGGACTGTAAAGGGATTTCATATTATTTTTTAGGCCTAGGCTTGCACAGTAATTTTTTTTAATTTCGACAACACTGTCATTTTTTTTGTACTTCTTTGTTTGTTTGAGAAAATCACTATACAGGCGTGAAAACGGATTCCCGGCCTCGTATCCCTATCCGGCCTCGCTCGCACGCTCGCTCGGCTGTATACAGGGTGATTCTTGGGTCATGAGCAGGAATGAACAGGCTACTACGGACGGTCATGATGATCAACTTTCACTACGGCGATAGCCAAAAAATATCCAAAAAATACTCTTAATTATGAGTTAATTGATCCTTGATTGATAGTTAAGTATCAATTAACTCATAATTAAGAGATTTTTTATGCAATTTCTTGGTTGTCTCCGAAGTAGAAGTTGCTCAGCGTAACCGTCCCTAGTACCCTGTTGACTCCTGCTCATGACTCAAGAATCACCCTGTATACCCACTTGGCCGGAAATCCTTATTTTCCCGGTCTCAGATGTAATGTACTATTCCTCCTGATAGTCAAAGTAACGCGTTCACTTCTTAGTTGTCAAGCACAGCACTGCGAGTGGCCGCGACTTTCCCGAGATAATTAATGGTTAATTTTCAAGTACATTGCACGCAAAAAATAGTGGAAAATATCAGCCTCCGTAGCC
>JALPQI010021116.1:0-17271 GCA_025490895.1 Thaumatotibia leucotreta
GGAAAATGCCCATATTGGCACCACTATATAGGATTACTGGATTACACATAGACTTATTAATTTAATAGACCGAGTCTATTATATCTGTGGGTGACGCCAGCAATGCCTGTCAACGATCTTTGTTTGGCTATACTAGTGCACCTAAACCGCAAATAGTAAAAGTGATTAAAATAAAGCTTTTCATGTATATTTCTGTTCGATAAGTGCACGGAATGTGATAAAAGTGATGACTTGTGTGGTTCCATGGTGTAAAAACCGCCAGGGTTACCTGAATGAACAAAATAAAGACATTACGTTTCACCGGTAATTTAGTTTTGACTTGAATTTCAAAATTTCGAACCTTATTAAGGTAAAAGTAACTGAAAATCTTATTCAATATTTGTTGCCGGATACATGTGTGTAGCTTTGTGAATTAACCATTCGTATTTGCATTCGTAATGTAATTATAAATAGTGGGATTCAAATATTTGTATTGCATAGTGTTGTACTTAAGCGATCGATCGTGATATCGATAAATCTATTGATAGCCAACTCAGAAAATGAATCGATGTTTTTAATTTCCAACAGGTTTCCACAGGACACTGAACAAAGGCTAATATGGGTCAAAAATATCAAAAAGGCAGACGACTGGTGCCCTAAAAAGTATTCAAAAATATGCTCCGCACATTTTTAAGCTGTTGTTTCAGGCAAGGGCGTACCCATAAGTGATTACATTCTGACGTAGTACCCACCATATTTGGTAATCATCCAATGTCATGTCAACCAGAAAGTAAAGTAAGTTTAGTTTAATAATGACACTCATGTGATACTTGTGTAGACTGATTAATTATAAAGAAGCCATCATACGAAAATTGTTAGGTATGCTTTAAGGGATGATAAGTTCCGTAAAACATGTTATAATGAGGGTTTTCTGAAATGCCGTTCATCAGGGCGGCAGCACTGAGGCGTCAGGTCCAGAAACTTGTCTAAATTCTCAGAGCGCCTATAGTTTCGTGTTTAAATGATTTGTACAAGTTAATAAAATTATGTAAAAAAATAAAATGACCTTCTTCTAGTTAGTTGTTCTTTGAGGCTAGGTAATTGTGTTTCTTAGCGGGACCTTACCGCTAAGTGGCGCCAACTAGTGGCATACGTTTTAGACAGAACACTTCTTATGACATTTGACATTTTAATTAAAGAAAATATTTCATTAATTTTGTGATTTTATTTTTATCCTAAAGTGTAGATTTAGAAATCATGACATATTAAGGATCGCAGAAGATCGTGATTCTGGGTAGGAAATAAGGTTTATTCGCACTGTTCATCGCTACCTAATTTGGTAAAAATATTATTATTGCCGATAAAAGCATACGATGAAGACTGGACAACACTAATAGTAATGACATTTTATCTAGTCAGGTTGGTAGCATTGTTCAAGAAAAATTAAGAAAATGGAGTCGGTGATATAATTCACGACCGAGTAGAACTACCTTGTTTGTCTCTTTTTCCTTATGGAATACATACTGAGATGGTAAAGGATGACAATAGTTTGTTCAGGTATGTCTTAATACACGGAATCTTCCCTATATTTTATCTGTGGGATTACACACATGCTCGTAAAATTCAATTTCAATTTTGACATTTTGTTGACGTGGCGTCTGAGTGACGTGGCGTCAAAAAGGTTAAAAATAAACCTAGCACCGTCAAATGCATATTTGACAGCTGTATTTGATGCGTATTTAATGCGTAGGTATTGTGCCCCCTATTTTCATCATGGTGACCGCTTGTTACATGTTTGTTACCATCCGACTGGCCGTGAGTTTGTTTGCCACCATTTTTTTTGTTTATTGCAAAAACTTAAATACAGCTATTTTACGAAAGGCAAGTGTAAGAACGCGGAACGAGAACGGCGATCCTTAATTACCTACCTACTTGTAAATCTTGTAACCTGCCCTACTTATGAGTATGAGCTGTATGAGTGGGTAACATTTAAAATAAATATTTACCTTTGCAGACTGATAACAGATAGGTATCTGGGACCTTACCGCGAACGACGAACGAAGTGTTGTCTTCCTGTCACACTTACGTACAAATTCACGAGTGCGAGATAGGCAACATTTCGTTCGTGGTTCGCGGTAGGGCCTCTGAACATTTTGGTAATGTGTAACATATCGTCAGCTACAAATCTATTTATAGACCAAATTCGAAGTCAAAGTTCAACATAAATATTTTGACCATGAAAAGGATTGTTAATACTTAAAAAAACGCGGAAAGACGGATGTGGAATAAGGTCAACTGATTCCTAAAATTCGTTTTCTCACCTCCCGTCGACCTCTAATAATGGGTCTTGCCAATAACTTCCTGTTTTCAACGCACAACGTGTTTATATTTTTTATTCAAGGCTGGAAACTGGTTTTATGGTCGAAATGCATCCAAAATTTTAAAAAGCTTTTTGCAAACAAATAAGCTCTTATACTAAGTAATAGTTCAATTTCCCTATAAGAACTTCTTTTGGACTAGGTACTCTTTCAAATAAAATTGCAAAGTGATCTAATCGATGCCACACATACCAGAATGATACGGTATCACTTATTTTTCGATACTTAATTGGGATTGAACATACAATTTTCCGAGCGATAAGTACTTAACAAGTAGGTACCTAATAGGTACATACATATTAAAAAACGATATATACTGCTTTACTTACCGTGGTGTGTGGTGTAGGAATTCAAAAATTCACGTGCAGGCCGCGCCTGTTGATACTATCATAGCAAGAAAGAATTGGAAGGCAATTTGGTGTTGAATATGAAACTCAATGAATTAAAGTTTATTTAAACTCTGGGGCTGGAGACATAAGAGATGTAAGTAACTGACGGTGTCATAAGTCATAAGTACCAAAATAACTTTACATCATCAGCAAATATCAGTCCACTGCTGGACTAGGCCTCTCCTTAGCCTAAGATGCGTATGGACGCATTATGAGGCAAGTGCTCATAATCGCGAAGCTGGGCAAGCGGGTTGGCAATTGCAGTAGTGTTTCACTATGATTCAAGATGAAGTAACTGTAATATGGTTGCCAATACTGAGAAGGAAAAATTAAGTGTGTCCACAAAAACAAAATAACCCAACTAGCAAAGAAGTCATATAAATCAAGAGTTATACGACCTTTAGCCATATAAGAGTTTTATAGTCGTTTTTATTTAACCTGTTAGTCAAATAAACGTTATAAATCTGATAGTTTAGTCGTCCTACCAAATAGTCTAATTACTATGGTAAATAAACGTTTTTGCGACTTAATTATACAACAATCATGTAGAGGTTTTAAAGAAAACGTTTACTTAATGATGTTCAAAGTCGTATAAACGTTTTCGTCTTATAAAGGGTTTTGAAAAAACAGAACCGTCGTAATAAGGTCATTTTTACAACGTCTACATAATTTTATTGTTGTATTAGTGATATCTTAAAACCTTATCTCGACAGTTATATAGTGGTATTGAGGGTAACTTCAATATGACAAAAAGATATCAGCGGGACTGTTATCTACCTTTTATTCGACAGTTGGTTACATTAACGTCAAACAAAAACTTTGAAAAACCTTTAGTCGTTGCCGAACCCGTTATATTCCTTTTATTGAACTATATGTTTTTAAATTGATTTTAAGTTACGGTTATAAAACATCATGCAATTTAAAGTCGATTTGAAATTAATATTATAAAACATCAGTCGCCATTTCGTGAGCATCACAGTACTATTTCAAAGAAAAAAACCATGGACGTTACATCGTGGAAACGGCACAAACGAAGTGGCGGACTAGTAATGACGGCTTAGTAATGGCGGACAATTTGTAGTCGTTATAAAAACCTTTACTTAAGATAAAGTTATATTGTAGTCGTATAAGTATAAATCCATGACTTGTTCCAAAATGGCTAACCTTAACTATAATAAAATATGAAGAAATATTGTTATAAATTATAATTATTTCGAATATATTAAGAGCGCGACAGCAAAAAACTGTATATCATCATAAACTTTAACAGTAAAGTGACCTTCCCATACGAATTCAGCTCACGCCAAATGTGCAAACGCTCAATATATAGAACAATAATTTCCATTACAAAACTTATAAAATTACCTTGTATTATTTTTCCGTACACTTTTTGTCACACACACCAAGTTTTGCGCGTATCTAAAATAAATGTCAGGAGCAGTTTTATAAATAAAACTTAAAAATGTTTAGATGACTTAAAAGTCCAATAAGCATTGAGTAAGGATTACACTAAACCTTCTATAAAACAAAATGGTCAGTTATAAAACATTTATTTGATATTTAGGTCGCGTAAAGGTTTTTGTTGTACTCTTTATACAACGTTTTGGTCATTCCTTAATCGTTACAATACCTTTAATAAACGATTTAAGTCGCCATGCAAACCTTTATTTAACCTTTATCTCACCAATAAGTCTTATAATTTGCGCCACTTTCGCCTTTTATAACCGTTTACCTTACGTTTATATGACCAACCAAATAGGACTACAAGTTATATGCAAAACGTTGTCTCAACTTCTATATGACTATATTTTGCTAGTTGGGAAATTATAGTAGGTATCTTATTAACCAGTCGTACCCACTTCGCAGTTGTATGGACTCTTACAGCTTTTCTGCGTTGCTAAAGGAACCGACTACGTAATGGGACATACATTTTTTAAATCGCCGTCCCGTATCATTTATAACTGGCCTTAATTTTGGCCTACTACCATGAACTTTGAAATTCGAAAATTGCGAGGGTTTGTGTCTGCCACTCAAACGAAGGCGTCATTAGTTAAAGTAACAGAGACAAATCCTCAAAATTTGCGGATTCAGAAGTTCGCGGTAAGGCCGCATGCAAGTCAGATCCACCATGCTTTTTTTTATGTTGGCATAACAAAGTGGCTCCACTCCACCTGATCGTAAGTGAAAAGTAGAGCCCAAATCGCGGCGGCAACGGCAACGAACAGGAGACAATCAGTAACCTGTTAGTTGCCACCGCCTTGCTGGCCCGCTAGATGCTTCTTCACGCTTCGTTTAAAGGGTCCCAACTTATAGGTATGCGGAAACACATGTGCCGGTAAATAATTCCACTTTTTAATAGTCATATGAAGGAATTGCCGAATTTCTTAGTACGTGTGGGAATATTTTCCACGGTGAAGGAGTGACACCGCAAACCGTCGTGTGGTTTTATAACGGAAAGGGGTATTAGAAGAGTGATAACAGTACAAATGTATTCTTACTTCCGTCTCCTAGTGTAGAAGAAAGCAGCAGTAAACTTCACAGCAAAAAGCTGGCATAAGTTCTAGGCAAAATATACTTTTTGCTATGGAGTTTCAAAACTTCCGGTTTCGCAACTGTCAAGTACTAACCGCTTTTTGTGTCGTCGAGTGATTTTATTCATAATCCAGTGTTAAAACAGCTTTGGAACATTAAAAACGTGGCATTAAAGAAAAACAACACCCCTAGACTGTGGTTAACTATAAATCCGTGCAAAATTAGTGTTATTTCGAAGGAAAAACAGTGAAAAGTGTGTTGCGAGTCATATACATAATAGACGTGTGCGCCGATGTCAAAATGGTCGGCGGCGGCGTTTGCCAAAAAGTCGGCGGCGGCGGCGTGATTTCGGCGTGAAATCGGCGTGAAGGTCACGTGAATATAAAAGCGGAATTCAATCGTATTCTTTGTTATAATTGAGATAAATACAATATTAAGTTCAATAAACACCACTAATGACCACCTTAACCACCATCTGATCAATAGATAACAGTTTTCTCTTCCCATCATGTTCTAAACCTTGTCCACGAAATAAAGTAGCCATCGTAAAATCAGTCTCCCCTGTTACACAATAGTCCCATGTAGTTTTAACCGCCATCGGACCGTAAATTGATTATTCTGTTTTATGTTTAACAATCCAATATCCAAAAGCATTCGATTAAAAGTCGTCAAAATCAAAATAACTTCAGATAAATGCTTAATACAAAAGTTCATGCCCAATAAAGACCGATCTTTCGGGACAATTTTAACAATGTTAGACTTGAAATAGTTAATTAAAATTGTAGACACGAGATTCACAGTTTATTATCTTAGTATCGGTATTGTAATTTAGTTAAGACCCATTGGGAAACTAAATGACCCAAAATGGTAAAATAAGAAGAAATACTGCTAAAATTGAAGTACCTTTAGTTAGTTAAAATAAAAGTCCATAATTATGGAGAAATTCATATAAATATCAAACACAGCGTCGGAGAAGAAAGGCAAAGAGCTCTTCTTTCTAAAATTATCCATGCAAAGATGTGATCTTATTGAAAAAATAGTACATTGTGCATCAAGGGAGGTAAGTACGGAATTACTAACGAGAGTGTTAGAAGCCCGACGCCGTTAGGCGGAGGGCTTTTATGACTCGAGTTAGTATTCCGCTTACCGACCGTGATGCATACAATGTTTTTCATCACACTTGCCAACCAAAAAATATTTTTTAAGACATAATATTATTAAATGACGTACTGACATTTCTATTACTCCCTAGGGAATTTTACTTTTCTATTACTCCCGCTACGCGCGCAAGCAATGGCGCGCTTAGACAGCAAGTGTGATGAAAATGAATTATACGGCATTGTCTGCTTTATTTCATGGACAAGCCTTAACATAAGTAATATGTATTTCAAACAATAACTGGGCTTGGAATAACTCTATTCATCATCGTTATTTGATTATAATAATGATACGTATTATCTGCCGATGGACATTAGGTCCCCAAATTCCCGATCACAGCATTCCATAAGGATAAAAAGTGCGCAGCCCACATCCAATAGATTCCACCTATATTTGCCAGGTCATCGGTCCATCATATTGGGAGCTTTCTTATGCTGCGTCGACTAGTTTATGCTCGCCTTTAAGAAATCGCTTGCCCCGACGGTAATTTTGCGAGCAATATGTCCAAGCCCACGGCCACTTCAGCTCACACATTTTTTGAACTACGTTGGTGCTTTCTGTTATTCTACAACTCTCAACATTTCTATTTCAATCTCTTAGGGAACTCCTCTTTCTATCAATTAAATAGCTCATTAAGTGATCTTTTTACTAAGCCAGTTACCTACCACTTTAGAGCTGTAAGTAACACTTGGTCGAAGAATTTCGTTTTGAAATATAAGTACTGCGGGATATTGAATGAGAAGATATTGTGCTGTCCGGCACTATAGTTAAATCCACCCAACTGGTCCAGCTGTCTGTCTCCGGTGCACATATTCGTCGACTTTGAGCTTAGATCGTGACTGGAGTTTGTTTCACAAATTCTAGATACTTCATGGTCTTCGTTGATCTTCATTGTATCTTAAGCCAGCTCAGGGGTTCTACTGACATCAACGAGTACAGTGCTCAAGTTCTCCAAGGTTTCAGCCAAAATTACTTTATAGTCGGCGAACCGAATGTGGGTGGTGGAGTAGAACTGATATACTCTCAATTGATGTTCATGACAAAGCCCTTTCCAGACCAAGAAGACATCTCCCAAAGCAACCAAAAACAGTTTTGACATACTGCAATGGGTACTCCTCGCTGCAATGGTATGGGTTTCGAATACCGGTCTTGGAGACGAACTGGACGCTACAATATAAATACCAGTAGTCTACTTGGCTTACTTGTTCTACCGTTTGCTGGTTACTTGTTCTTTGGACACATAACCCACAAACTTAGAAGATCTGCAAAAACTTATTATCTCGGGAAAGTTTAAAAGGAAAATACCGAGTTACCGAGTCCCATGCACTGGACAGATCGGATCCGCACCACACTCAACATTCAGGTTGCTGAAGCGGTCCACGCTGCCAAAGATGAAGGTCGTTGGCGGAAGATCGTTAAAGAGAAATTGATGGCTTGATAATCACGACCCCGGCATTGTGGTATCGGCGCAAGGAGGAAAGGTCTACTTGGTACCGCTGGAAATAGTGTATAGTATTTGATTATGAATAGGGGGTAACCCCTTATTCATAAACGTCTCGATCGATCCAAATGCTTCATAGACCACGAACGTTAAGCTGAGGGGCAAGTTATGCCTCTCGGTCTTCTGTAGTACCTGACGTTGTTTGTGCAAAAACCGAAACCAGCTTGTTCGGGAGGCTGGATGTCGTCGAGCCTCAGTATCTACGTGTAATGAGTGATGACACTCGATACACACTGGAGTTGCCCTGAATTTGCTCACTCCTGATGCGGACGCAGCCAATTGGGTGAAGAAGCTAGATATAAAACTATAGCATTATATTTGATAAGATTAGTAAGCGACTAATTTGTAGCCATACGATTAAATAAAAACACTCGATAGGCTGATATTTTATTTCCTGTATAAGAGCATTATATAAATACATAAAGCAATTACGAAGCTTAATATTTAGTAATTAACCCATAAGAAATAAGTCTGTTATTCAGTCAAGGCCACGCCGATTTCACGCCGACCATTAGTCGGCGGCGGCGGCGTGGCGAAAAAGGTCGGCGGCGGCGTGACGCCGGCGCGGCGCACACGTCTAATACATAACAACAAGTATACACAGTAACACATCCGCTTAGTCACTAGACAACTGACATCATACTGACACTGACAGCTCGCACGGTGTTACCAGAACAATAAACCGAATTACCCTAAAATAGGGATACCAGTCTCGACCTAGTGATACCATAGTGGAAAGTTTTCTACCAAATTAGTAGAAAATTAAAATAAAATGTCAACTGAAAAGGCACTTGAAACGTTCCTTAACAGAATGGAAAAAAATATGAAAGAGCTCAAATTAGACTTCGAGAAACATACAAATGCTCTTACAGACAATTTTAAAGCAAGCGTATCGTCTACAATGGATGAAAAGTTAAAGCCGTTGGTCGAAGACAACTCAAAACTAAAAGAAGAAATTAACGGACTCCAGAAAAAAGTCCATAACCTAGAGAGGGAAGTACGGAAAAATAATTTAATTCTACACGGAATACAGGAATCTGAGCAGAACGACACTGAACTTTTAGAAGTGGTTCTAAAACCCTAAATACCGTAGTGAAGGACGGGGAATCCGAAAGCTTTGATAAATGGGAAATAAGTGATGTCCGGAGACTGGGTAGAAAGGATGACAAAAAGAAGAGGCCAATATTAGTGAAGTTAACCCTAGCTTGGAGGAGAATGCTAATTTTAAAAAACTGCAAAAGGCTTCCTGAAAATATCTATGTCACTGAAGACTTCCCCAAAGATGTAATGGACAAAAGAAGAGATCTGAAGATTCAAAAAGAAGAGGAAATAAAAAAAGGCAATATTGCTTTAATCAGATACGACAAACTAATTATAAAAGAAAAATCAATTCAAGAAAAAAGGAATGAGAAAAGGAAAATATCCCCAACAAAATCACCACTATCTGGCAACACTGAGGCAGTTCTATCAGCACCCTTAAAAATAAATAAAACGAACGCATTTGATTTCATGAACAGATCAAGATCGAATTCCTTAACCAACATTTCAAACGAACAATAGCAACTACAGTACTCCAAATCCTGGAAGTCAAACTCCAACCAAACAACAACAACATACAAAACAAACACTCTGGGCCCCAATCCGGCTGGTCCCCGTGGGGCTGTAGACCACCACCCTCCATCTGATGAAACAATACCAAAACAACATATACAACAAACTGAAGCAACATCAGTATTATACAGAAGCAAAAACAAGCTCCCCAAGCCGACTGGTCATCGTGGGGACAGCGACCACCACCCTCCAACTAACACAACCAATACCAATACCAATCTCAACACTAAAATCTACATATCAACCCT
The DNA here is from genome assembly GCA_025490895.1 of Thaumatotibia leucotreta. Classification (NCBI taxonomy): domain Eukaryota; kingdom Metazoa; phylum Arthropoda; class Insecta; order Lepidoptera; family Tortricidae; genus Thaumatotibia; species Thaumatotibia leucotreta. Next base: position 9,797 of record JALPQI010021116.1, read on the forward strand.
TAATACTCGAACATTGAACTCCGAAGAAAACCTCCTAGAATTAAAGTATGCACTGCAACAGGTGAAATGGGACATCTTAGGCCTCTGCGAGGTAAGGAGAGTAGGCGAAGAAATCATCAATGATAGGGATCATTTGTTTTACTTCAAAGGTGAGACCCCTGGCAGACATGGGGTGGGCTTTATCATGAAAAGCTACCTAACACCATTTGTAGATAAATTCGTTGGAGTGTCAGAAAGAATAGCAATCCTAAATCTTAACTTGCCAGGGTTCAGGGATCCATGGACAATAATACAAATTTACTCACCCACAGAACAAGCCGACGAGGAGGAAATGAACCAATTTTATAATGATCTAAATGAGGCCCTCACCCATGCTCATAAAAACCTTGTGGTAATGGGCGATTTCAACGGTCAAATAGGCGATCGACTAGCAGAAGAAAAATTATACTTAGGACCATTTACCTACAGTGACAGGAGTCGTACCAGAAATGGAGGAATGCTTGTAAACTTTGCTCTTGAAAATAACCTGACAATCCTGAATACTATGTTTAACAAACAAAACAAAAGAATGTGGACCTGGATCTCTCCTGATGGGAAAACGAAAAACCAAATTGACTTCATTACAAGCAATAGACCGAAGAATTTTACAAATGTTAGTGTCATCAACCAATTCAATTTCAACACCGATCATAGGATGGTTAGAGCTGAATTATCAGGGAAGGGAAGAAATCCCAGACCAAGAAAGGATCGAGGCCAAACTCTCAACCAACCCTGTAGGGTTGAAGTTATGAGCCATAGTTTCTGACAGTTGTGTGTACACAACTGTCAGAAACTATGGCTCATAACTTCAAAGGTTTTAAAGAAAAGTCGTCACACCTTGATATCATGGGAAAATATAAGTTATTTGAAGAAACTATCAACAAAACAACACAACAATGTGTAACTAAAAAAGAAAAGGACTCAAGCTGGATGTCAGGAAAATCAATTGAACTAATTGAACAAAGAAATTCCCTTATAAGCAACAAAGATACAATTGGAAGAAGGAAACAGATTTCAGAAATTAGTAAAGAAATTAACAAAAATTTAAGAAAAGACCGGAAACAGAAAAGAATGAAAACGATTGAGCACCATATAATACAGACAGGTGGTATCAAGAAAGCCTACAAGGAGCTATCTCAAAGTAAGAATTGGATTGTAAAAGTAAAGGATAGAAACCAACACCAATACAGAAGAAAAGATATTATAGAAATCGCTACATCATTTTACAAGGAACTGTACAGGAACACAACAATCCACAGTGAGGTAGGACTTAACGAGAACTCTGACATTCCCACAATACTGCAGGAAGAAGTTGAAAGGGCCTTAGAAACGCAAGGCATGGGCAAAGCTCCTGGACCAGACGGAATAAGTAATGAGGTACTAAAGCAAGCCAAAGAAGCAATAACGCCTATCCTTACAGATCTCTTCAACGAAATATTAGACACCGAGGCTATACCAAACCAATGGATGCAGTCCAACATAATCCTAATATATAAGAAGGGAGACAAACACGATATTGGGAATTATAGGCCCATAAGCCTGATGTCTAATGTTTACAAGATATTTGGGAAAATTATTCTAAAGCGAATAGAAACAAGACTGGATGAGGAACAGCCAAAAGAACAGGCCGGCTTTAGGAAAGGCTTCTCAGTGCTGGACCATATCCATGTTGTGAGACAAATTATAGAGAAATACAACGAATATAACCTAACATACTACATTGCATTTATCGATTATAGCAAAGCCTTTGACTCTCTCATACACAACAAAATATGGCTAGCACTGAAAAAACAAGGCATACAGAGCAAATATATTAGGATAATTAGTAACATATATAAACATAGCACATCTTGCATCCAACTAGAGAGGAAAGGAGAGCCCTTCAATATAGAAAAAGGTGTCAGACAAGGGGACCCTCTATCGCCAAAGCTGTTCTCTGCGGTCTTAGAAATGGTATTCAGAGACCTAAACTGGGATCAATATGGTCTTAGTATTAGTGGTTACCATCTTACACATCTAAGATTTGCAGATGACGTTGTCTTGTTTGGGAAAAATGCAGAAGAAATAAACAAAATGATAAATGACATAGAGGCCCACAGTAAGGTTGTAGGATTAACCATCAATCTAGAAAAAACAAAGGTGATGACAAATGGCAACAGGACCAACATCAAGGTGGGAGAAGAATTGGTGGAGTATGTAAATGAATATATTTATCTTGGACAAATAATTTCCCCTAAAGATGTCATACAGAAAGAACTGGAGCGAAGAACTGCAAATGGGTGGAAAAGATACTGGTCCCTAAAAGAAGTGTTCAAGGATAAAAACCTACATTCTAATACAAAAGGCAAATTATTCAATACATGTGTTTTGCCAGTACTAATGTATGGCAGCCAAACCTGGGCTCTCACGAAAACCACCATGTCACAATTAGCATGCTGCCAACGAGCCATGGAGAGGAGCATGCTAGGTATCCGTAAGAACGACAGATGGCGAAATACCCAAATAAGATACAGAACGAAAGTGCAAGATCTCACAAAAAAGACTAAAAGATTAAAATGGAAGTGGTCAGGCCATATAATTCGAGGTGAAGACAAGTGGAGCAAAATTGTCACTCAGTGGTACCCTAGAGAGGGGAAGCGATCCAAAGGAAGACCCCTACTCAGATGGGATGACGACATTGCGCAGGTAGCAGGAGCCACCTGGAACAGAGTGGCACTAGATCGCAGAGAATGGAGACGGTTGGAGGAGGCCTTTGCCGAAGGGCAAGCAGGCAATGAATACAAGAGATGCGAGATAATAGAATTGTAATGTATAGTTTTAAACAAATATGTATATTCATTGTATCTGAAAATAAAGGCTTTTTATTTTTTTATTTTATTTTATTTTTATGGAGTTTCATAGCAAATACTGCTTTCTGCAGTTTCTAGACGAGGACGGCAGCACCAGCAAGATCGCGACACTTCTAAATCGTAGTAAAATGAATTTCCCCTCGTGAACGTTTTCTGCTTGCTTCTAGAGAACTTATTAATACCTTGTATGCCGGAACGTGGATCCGCGTACGAGAAAACTATAAGAAAAAAATATTGTCGACACACGAGAGGTTAATAAACTTCATCTATATGGACAGACCTTAATGGCAATTAAATTAAATCGTTAAACTTTTCAACTCAATATAACGATAAGTTCAAATAGCAAAGTTGAAACCAGCCTAACCGAGGTACCTGAGAAGAACAAGGCCGAACTTTCAGAAGTTCGTCTGCCCGCCCGAATCAACCAACCCGCGGTCGAAATAGTCGATCGGGCGCTTTAATAATAGGTCTACGCTAAAATGTGAATACCTATTAATTCCAACAATCCTTGGATTTAGCTTCACCTGAGTCTGAGTTGAATAGAAGATAATGGATATCTATTGTTCCTTCTACCTACCTTTTAGATAGGTTTCGTAAGTTAAGAACTCCAATGCATTACTTACTCGTTACTTATGCAAAATACTTGTCGCAAAATTTTGTGTAAGTATTGCCATTGCCAATCTAGTGATGTTGCCACCATTTTTTGAAAATTCAAGTACTCACACGAACGTAGAGCCTACCTGATGATAAGCATATTATATAAATCTTATGGTAGGTAACCGAATGGAGTATGGACATTGGACAGTGACCTAGGTATCTGCAATTTCAAACCTACTGAAAACACTTGGGCGACAATTGCATACTTATTAATCATATTACTTATTTGCAAATGTCATAAAAGTGTTCAGATAAAAAGTAGTAGCAATTTTAGTATAATTTTATTTAAGTAAGTACGTATATCACGTGTAAAAGAGACTCATGCCCGCAATCAAGCCGTGGAAACAGTTTTGAAGAGAATTGTAGCCGTATCATGAAATTGCGCGGCGTTATAAACGCGCGTTTACTTTCTATCTGGGTCGCGTTTTATAAAGTTATAGGTACATTTTACAATTTCGCTGTTTGCCTCTCTAACGCACGCATATATTGGCTAGAAAGAGAGGCAAACATCAAAATTGAAAATTGTAACTTTGTAAAACGCGACCCTGGCCCGCTCGCACCAATACGCGAATACGAACGGGATGGATAGAAAGTAAACGCGCTCAATAAGTAGCGTAGCGGCATCTCATGGTAGAGCTACTATAGGTATAAGATATAAGTTTATTGTATGTATGTTATTTGTATAACAATAGAAAAGCTCAGAATTTACCATTTTATCTACCTACATACGTACGGCGTGAAAGTTGAGATCTCGATATTAACTACGGCTTTGTGGCCCAGCGCTGACCCAAACTTTTTTAATATGTGCCCCCAGAATAAACGACTTCCTTGCTCAACGTTGTGTTTCAGTGTGGGAATTCCATCGGCTTTGTAATCTTGCCACTTGGTTTAGACTTTTAGTTATATTTTATTTTGATAGCTAATAGCTATCTGATTGCGTATTCATTTCTGATATCCCCATACTTCACATGTAACGAAAGCAAGCTATTGCGCTTGCTCTAATAAATAAGTGCATGCGCGATAGAATGCATAAGGAGCATTCAGACCAAACGAGCATTCGCTGTTCTATCCCCCACTCTAGGAAATCAACGAATCACGTTTTATGTATCGATAGAATTTCGTAGAGTAGGGGGTTAGAATAGCGAATGCTCGCTTGGTCTGAATGCACCTTTAACCTACGTATTGAGTTAAACCTAACGTAGGTAACCGATACTTTAGTACGGCTATAGTTTAAAGGCGAATTTGAATGATTATTTATAGCAAAACTCGATAAATACGACAGAAACAGGTGAAGATAGAGAAAATTAGTTCTGAAATCATATAATTTTCAGATGCCATTTGCAAATGTACACCTAGATGGTTATTGTTAACAATGCAGACGAAATTCAATACATTCGCTACCCACTCATTTGTAGATAGCGCATATAATTTAATTGTATCTTTTGTCTCTACTTGTCAAGTTGTAACAAGCATATTCAATGGTAACTTATTGATCTTTTAAGTACCTATAATATATACGATACCGAAATCTACGAAGAAGGATATGAAATATGAATACTGTCTGCCAAGAAACGAAATAAGGATTCCAGACTTAATACTTTTAATTAGATTGATTAGTAGAAAAAAATCGCATTAGCTTTTCCTTACCGTTTCAAATAAAAAAATCTACATTTTTGTGAACGTGTTGTGAGAAATTTCTGTCTAAGGCGTTCGGTAGTCGGCAAGGAAGTTAAATATGTAGGAAGTAATTAATGACGCATTAGAAAAAGGTGTTAGTACCTAGACGAGCCTCTAGATGCTACAATACTCGTAGTTCTTTAAAGCCTTAAAACACCTAAATACTGGGTCTTTCTACTTACGGCCTTTGTTCACGAGCATTTGGCAAGGGGAGCAAGAAAATAAAAGACATAAATAAATGTCAGCGTCATCACGAAAATGATGTCCGTAAAAAGGGCACCCCTGATTAAACAACAAAGAAAAATATAAAGGAAATTAAACAGCGGTAATTAACCTTTACACAGTTTAACATTTCAGTTCAAACATTTTAATTTGGAAGCGTTATTCATAAGGGGTTATTGTCAGCCGGAAAAACAAAAGTTGTCCCCTTGGTGGTCAAAAGTTAATAAACAGCTTTTATAAATTTATGTTACTTTTTGATTGGATAGGGCTATAGAGCGGGGAACCTAGTAGTTGTAACATCAATTGTTTTATCCCGAAATTAGTAATGGAATTCCTTAACTTTAGGTATATTCACCGAAAAGACGATAACCTAGATCTGAATAATGACCCATTGCCTTGGCTCTGTCAATCCCATCACAGAAAACAAGTCCCATATTTTTTGCAATTTTTTAAATATATATATTTATGTTCCTTGGAAGGAAAATTGCAACTTCATCTGCGTTTCGTTAGTGAATTTTATGAGCAAGTGTGTTAAAAATTTTATAACAATTTCTTTCTCTCTTTGAAATATTCTAGTATTTTCGCAGGCCTCGCAGGATAACCACACTCTGGCGTGTATAATATACAGGGTGGTCCAAACCATGACGTCAAAAATTTTTTTTTAGGTTCCTTACGTCATGGGCTATCAGAATATACCCCATGTATGTTAGCCGATTTTTTGTAGTTTTCGAGTTATGAATTTTTGAATTTTTTTTTTTGAGAAATTCTGGAATGAAGAAATTTATTGATAAAAAAAAACTATTGGGTTTTTTAATATTTTCTGTTTGTAAAAGTATTACTACAAATAAAGCATTTACTGACAAAAAAATTAGCGTCTTCACTTTGATACAAGTAGGATAAAAAATAACAAATTCAAAATTTTACGTTAAAAATTCATCAAAATAGCATTAGTGTACGTAAGATTTTTGGTAATGTAAAGACTGCCCTAGACCTTAAACCTTCGTAAAAGCAAAAAAAAAGTGATACTTAATAATGAGGATTTTTCGGAGTAGTCGGTCAAATAAACTTAAAAAAGCTTAAAATTTTTAAGTAGTAATAAATTACTTGAATAACTACACAAATTGAGTTTTCGTGGTATTTTCTGTCTTTATTTATTGATAAGAACAACAAAACAGACGAAATTTCACTTTATTTTTAAATAAAAAATTTAGAAGTTTATTTGACCGACTACTCCGAAAAATCCTCATTATTAAGTATCACTTTTTTTTTGGTTTTACGAAGGTTTAAGCGCTAGGGCAGTATTACCAAAAATCCTTGGGATATGTTTTATTTTTTTTATTTACGTACATTAATGCTATTTTAATGCGTTTTTAGCGTAAAATTTTGATTTTGTTTTTTTTATCCTACTTGTATCAAAGTGAGGACGCTAATTTTTTTGTCAGTAAATGCTTTATTTGTATTAATACTTTTACAAAACGAAACTAGTTAAAAAACCCAACAGTTTTTTTTTATTAATAAATTTCTTCATTCCAGAATTTCTCAAAACATTTTTTTCAAAAATTCATAACTCGAAAACTACAAAAAATCGGCTAATATACATGGGGTATATTCTGATAGCTCATGACGTGAGGAATCTAAAAAAAATTTTTTGACGTCAAGGTTTGGACCACCCTGTATAGTTTTACTTACTAGATGGGCGCAGCGACCGAAAATGAGTCTTGGCCTCCGACACAACAGCACGATATTTCACTCGGTCCTGAGCAGTTTCATAGCAGTCGTCACCAGCACCCAGCTCACGCAGGTCCGCCTCGACCAGATCTTTCCAGCGATACTTGGGGCGGCCGACAGGACGACGGTCCGTCGGACGACCCAAGTATGCTTTTTTGACATTGGGATCCTCCTCCATTCTCTCAACATGGTCAAGCCAACGGTGACGGTGGATATAGTTTTAGAAAAAAAGCAAAAGCAAATAGGGTAAAAGTTTAAGCTAGTTATATTAGAATGGTCCATAATATGAAAATATTTACCGAC
>JALPQI010021117.1:0-22498 GCA_025490895.1 Thaumatotibia leucotreta
CACTTTACGAGCTAGTGAGGGGAAAATATCGTGAGCGTCAGGATGACTGACCAAAATAGCGGATCAGTATTGGAGTACCATCATAATTTACTACCTATTTGCTACTATTTACTACCTATGTTCACATATTTGCTACCTAAGTTTCAAAAAAGAAATAAACTTAATTAAGTGGGCAGTCATTCTGACGTCAGGATGACTGCCCATATTTAGTATTTCGTGGTTAGACCCTATATTTTGCAACTTTCTATGTACTATGATTTACTACCTATTTGCTACCTAAGCATATATATTTTCCAGATTTTTTAGGCAAAAAATGACGATTTTATAAGCATTTCAAATTCTGAACAAAAAAAAATTGTTAGAGTACCATCATAATTTACTACCTATTTGCTACTATTTACTACCTATGTTCACATATTTGCTACCTAAGTTTAAAAAAAGAAATCAATTTAATTAAGTGGGCAGTCATTCTGACGTCAGGATGGCTGCCCATATTTAGTATTTCGTGGTTAGACCCTACATTTTGCAACTTTCTATGTACTATGATTTACTACCTATTTGCTACCTAGGCATATATTTTTTCCAGATTTTTTAGGCAAAAAATGACGATTTTATAAGCATTTCAAATTCTGAACAAAAAAAAAATTGTTAGAGTACCATCATAATTTACTACCTATTTACTACCTATGTTCACATATTTGCTACCTAAGTTTTAAAAAAGAAATAAATTTAATTAAGTGGGCAGTCATTCTGACGTCAGCATGACTGCCCATATTTAGTATTTCAAGGTTAGACCCTATATTTTGCAACTTTCTATGTACTATGATTTACTACCTATTTGCTACCTAAGCATATATTTTTTCCAGATTTTTTAGGCAAAAAATGACGATTTTATAAGCATTTCAAATTCTGAACAAAAAAAAAATTGTTAGAGTAGCATCATAATTTACTACCCTGACGTCACAATACTAACATATTCCTGACGTCAGAATGACTGCCCACTTAATTAAGTTTATTTCTTTTTTAAAACTTAGGTAGCAAATATGTGAACATAGGTAGTAAATAGTAGCAAATAGGTAGTAAATTATGATGGTACTCTAACAAATTTTTTTTTGTTCAGAATTTGAAATGCTTATAAAATCGTCATTTTTTGCCTAAAAAATCTGGAAAAAATATATGCTTAGGTAGCAAATAGGTAGTAAATTATGATGGTACTCTAACAAATTTTTTTTTGTACAGAATTTGAAATGCTTATAAAATCGTCATTTTTTGCCTAAAAAATCTGGAAAAAATATATGCTTAGGTAGCAAATAGGTAGTAAATTATAGTACATAGAAAGTTGCAAAATATAGGGTCTAACCTTGAAATACTAAATATGGGCAGTCATGCTGACGTCAGAATGACTGCCCACTTAATTAAATTTATTTCTTTTTTAAAACTTAGGTAGCAAATATGTGAACATAGGTAGTAAATAGGTAGTAAATTATGATGGTACTCTAACAATTTTTTTTTTGTTCAGAATTTGAAATGCTTATAAAATCGTCATTTTTTGCCTAAAAAATCTGGAAAAAATATATGCTTAGGTAGCAAATAGGTAGTGAATCATAGTACATAGAAACTTGCAAAACATGGGGTCTAACCACGAAATACTAAATATGGGCAGTCATCCTGACGTCAGAATGACTGCCCACTTAATTAAATTTATTTCTTTTTTAAAACTTAGGTAGCAAATATGTGAACATAGGTAGTAAATAGGTAGTAAATTATGATGGTACTCTAACAAATTTTTTTTTGTTCAGAATTTGAAATGCTTATAAAATCGTCATTTTTGGCCTAAAAAATCTGGTAAAAATATATGCTTAGGTAGCAAATAGGCAGTAAATCATAGTACATAGAAAGTTGCAAAATATAGGGTCTAACCACGAAATACTAAATATGGGCAGTCATCCTGACGTCAGAATGACTGCCCACTTAATTAAATTGATTTCTTTTTTTAAACTTAGGTAACAAATATGTGAATATAGGTAGTAAATAGTAGCAAATAGGTAGTAAATTATGATGGTACTCTAACAATTTTTTTTTGTTCAGAATTTGAAATGCTTATAAAATCGTCATTTTTTGCCTAAAAAATCTGGAAAAAATATATGCTTAGGTAGCAAATAGGTAGTAAATCATAGTACATAGAAAGTTGCAAAATATAGGGTCTAACCACGAAATACTAAATATGGGCAGTCATCCTGACGTCAGAATGACTGCCCACTTAATTAAATTTATTTCTTTTTTTAAACTTAGGTAGCAAATATTTGAACATAGGTAGTAAATAGTAGCAAATAGGTAGATAAATTATGATGGTACTCTAACAATTTTTTTTTGTTCAGGATTTGAAATGCTTATAAAATCGTCATTTTTTGTCTAAAAAATCTGGAAAAAATATATGCTTAGGTAGCAAATAGGTAGTAAATCATAGTACATAGAAAGTTGCAAAATATAGGGTCTAACCACGAAATACTAAATATGGGCAGTCATCCTGACGTCAGAATGACTGCCCACTTAATTAAATTGATTTCTTTTTTTAAACTTAGGTAGCAAATATATGAACATAGGTAGTAAATAGTAGCAAATAGGTAGTAAATTATGACGGTACTCTAACAATTTTTTTTTTGTTCAGAATTTGAAATGCTTATAAAATCGTCATTTTTTGTCTAAAAAATCTGGAAAAAATATATGCTTAGGTAGCAAATAGGTAGTAAATCATAGTACATAGAAAGTTGCAAAATATAGGGTCTAACCACGAAATACTAAATATGGGCAGTCATCCTGACGTCAGAATGACTGCCCACTTAATTAAATTGATTTCTTTTTTTAAACTTAGGTAGCAAATATTTGAACATAGGTAGTAAATAGTAGCAAATAGGTAGTAAATTATGATGGTACTCTAACAATTTTTTTTTTGTTCAGAATTTGAAATGCTTATAAAATCGTCATTTTTTGTCTAAAAAATCTGGAAAAAATATATGCTTAGGTAGCAAATAGGTAGTAAATCATAGTATATAGAAAGTTGCAAAATATAGGGTCTAACCACGAAATACTAAATATGGGCAGTCATCCTGACGTCAGAATGACTGCCCACTTAATTAAATTGATTTCTTTTTTTAAACTTAGGTAGCAAATATTTGAACATAGGTAGTAAATAGTAGCAAATAGGTAGTAAATTATGATGGTACTCTAACAATTTATTTTTTGTTCAGAATTTGAAATGCTTATAAAATCGTCATTTTTTGTCTAAAAAATCTGGAAAAAATATATGCTTAGGTAGCAAATAGGTAGTAAATCATAGTACATAGAAAGTTGCAAAATATAGGGTCTAACCACGAAATACTAAATATGGGCAGTCATCCTGACGTCAGAATGACTGCCCACTTAATTAAATTGATTTCTTTTTTTAAACTTAGGTAGCAAATATGTGAACATAGGTAGTAAATAGTAGCAAATAGGTAGTAAATTATGATGGTACTCTAACACTGATCCGCTATTTTGGTCAGTCATCCTGACGCTCACGAAAATATCTTTTGTTCGTGTTAATAGCCGGTAGTTCATAGCTTAGTAGCTCGTAGTGAGACCAGTGCCTAAGTAGCAATTAAGCGTTTAACCTTTTGACCGCCGTGAATTTTTCATCGAGTGTACCCATGTCACCAATACCACATTGCACCATTCAGTTTACAGCTTGTATTTGAATGAGACTAATTTTTACAATATAAAAAAAACCATATAAGTAGGCTTATGATGGTCCAGTGTTTAATCATGTGCTGTCGTCGTTGTCGTCACGTTCTAACAGGTGTGCGAGTCCGAAAGTGACGTGTAGCACGATAAACGGTAAACGACTGTCCGTCATAAGCCACCAGAACTCTGTCTTATTTATCACCTTATCAGACTCCGGCGAGATGATCTGGATATTTATTGTCTGATATATCAGACTATGGCGATCAAAAGGCTAATCAAAACCGTAACAATTTTCTCAATCACTTTATTAATTTCAAACATTCACAAAAATACTCAAAAGGCGTCTTTATAGGTATAAACGACATTGAACCCCATGTAGCTGGTAATCGCAAACGATAACGCGAACGCCGCCTCGTCCAAATTCTTGGGTGTTCTCACGAGGTATCCCAGGGCGTTCACAAACCTCGCTGCCAGAAACAGCCGGAACAGGCACACGGCAGTCGCGACGTCAGGAGACGTTGTCGTGTAGAAAGCCGCGATCAACCAGAAAGGAGTCAGATGCTTCAGATCGTTCACACTTGTACGGCGCGTATTCTCCGGGCATTGCAAAGTGACTATAAACGGCAGAGCCAGCACCATCAAAGCTAAGACTGCGGAGTACAGGTAGTAGCTCTGCATTAAAGATGCAGCATGGGACGCCATAGTGATAATATTTTATGTTTTTCCTGTTTTGAAGTCTTTTTGTCAGTCTGCCATTCTTTTAATGTCATTCGTTTGATTAGGTGTTGTTTTTATTTTTTAAATAAAAGTCGCTAATAGCCAGGGAGTTGAAGGCTGACGTAGATGATTATTACTCTATGGTTTGTATGAAAGACGATATAATTTAATTATATGTATACCGTGTCCCGGTGTATACCTGGGTCGCGTTTTATAAAGTTACAATTTACAATTGCGTTGCGTGTGCGTTAGAGAAGCAAACAGCGAAATTTTAAAATGTAACTTTATAAAACGCAACCCTGTATACTTAGCACATGATTGGTACGACAGTATGTCGCCGCGAGATAGATTTTCCATCTTTTACTAACTATATGAATAAAAGTGGGATGGATAGTTTATCTCACGACAGTCACGACGACATAGTGTCGCACTAATCATGTGCTAAGGCACATTATTGGTGCGACAGTTTGTCGCCACGGGATAGACATATCGTCTTATACTAACTATTTTAATTAAAGAGGGACATATAGTCTATCTCGCGGCATATTCTCGAACCCATCTCGAACCAATCATGTGCTAGCTAAGCTTGAAGGTCTTTCGTAACATTTAAGATATTTGTTTAAGATACCTAAAATAAATGGGACCAACAGACTCCCTTTAGGTACTTAGGCCCACTCTTCACTATTAAACATTTAAAATGTTGTTCTACAAAAATGCATTATGCCGATTTATTATTCTCAAACGCGAACGTGGCCTCGCACGGCTGCAACTTATATTTGCCATGCTCATGTGGTTTTGACGATATAACGTTTTTTATCTTCTTTGGCTCGAATTCTGGCATTGCTTTCTGGGTTTTGCAGTTTGGAAGTCACGTTCACAAACTACTGTAGTTCGGTGCAGATAAAAAGTTTATTTTGACGACATTCGTGATTTGTAATCTCACCTCGCTTATACTTGTCTTGTTAGTTTGGAGAACACTGTAAATTTCTGTAATACCTAGTATTTTATTAGTGAAATAAAGTCATATTATTTATGTATTATTACTCAGAAAAACTTATCCCCGTTTAAACGAAAGGTTCCGTACCATTATCATAAAAAACACGATTGTTGTATGGGAGCCCCCTCAAATACGGGTTTTATTACACTTTTGAGTATTTGTTGTTCTCACAGATGTCATATGTACCATAGATCAAGCAAATTATCTACTTAGCGTGTCAAATGAACTCAGTGAAATCCACTGAGTTGTCCGTCTTTAATCGCAGCTTTCTAGAAAACAAAAAAATTGTAAACTAATATGGCTGACTTGCCAAAGCATTTGACGTTATTGACACATCGTGTAACACGCTCGGAGCGAGATTGCCGACAACTATGACCTATTAAAGTAGCCCGCCAAGCTCGAGTCGCAACAATCTATAGGTACTATTCGTTATTAGAAAACAAAAAAATTGTAAACTAATATGGCTGACTTGCCAAAGCATTTGACGTTATTGACACATCGTGTAACACGTTGATATGTTACACGATGTGTCAATAACGTCAAATGCTTTGGCAAGTCAGCCATATTAGTTTACAATTTTTTTGTTTTCTAATAACGAATAGTACCTATAGATTGTTGCGACTCGAGCTTGGCGGGCTACTTTAATAGGTCATAGTTGTCGGCAATCTCGCTCCGAGCCGAAAGAAAAATGGAGGGACTCTGCGCATGTGTTGCTTTGCAGTGATGAAGTGACTTGGTGTGTCAGCTTTTTCACGTTTTTGCTACGTCCGTTGCAGCGAAAAGCAAGTTTTTAATCTCGTTAATGTATCTCCGCCGTGACGACATCAAGCACCACACTAAACAGAAAAGGGCTTAGGGCGGAGCCCTGGTGAACACCGACTGTGATGGGGAAGGGTTTCGTGTCGGCAACGGAGGTCCTTACCAAAGAAACCGAATCACGGTACATGTCCCGTATAATGTCAATATAGATCTGTGGCACGTTCTTAACCTTCAATGCCCACCGTATTAACACTATTAACGTAAAAGTTGTTAACTAATATGGCTGACTTGCCAAAGCATTTGACGTTATTGACACATCGTGTAACACGTTGGCAGATATCAACGTGTTACACCACAGATTAAATATAGGGAAGATTCCGTGTATTAAGACATACCTGAACAAACTATTGTCATCCTTTACCATCTCAAGATGTATTCCATAAGGAAAAAGAGACAAATAAGGTAGCTCTCCTTGGTCTTGAATTATATCAACGACTCCATTTTCTTGAACAATGTTACCAACCTGACTAGATAAAATGTCATTACTATTAGTGTTGTCCAGTCTTCATCGTATGCTTTTATCGGTAATAATAATATTTTTACCAAATTAGGTAGCGAATACAGTAGGAATAAACCTTATTTCTTACTCAGAATCACGATCTTCTGCAATCCTTGATATGTCATGATTTCTAAATCTAATTTTTAGGATAAAAATAAAAACACAAAATTATTGAAATATTTTCTTTAATTAAAATGTCATAAGAAGTGTTCTGTCTAAAACGTAGCGGTAAGGTCCCGCTAAGAAACACAATTATCTAGCCTCAAAGAAAAACTAACTAGAAGGTCATTTTATTTTTTTACATAATTTTATTAACACGTACAAATCATTTAAACACGAAACTATAGGTGCTCTGAGAATTTAGACAAGTTTCTGGACCTGACGCCTCAGTGCTGCCGCCCTGGTGAACGGCATTTCAGAAAATCCTCATTATAACATGTTTTATGGAACTTATCATCCCTTAAAGCATATCTAACAATTTTCGTATGATGGCTTCTTTATAATTAATCAGTCGACACAAGTATCACATGAGTGTCATTATTAAACTAAACTTAATTTACTTTCTGGTTGACATGACATTGGATGATTACCAAATATGGTGGGTACTACGTCAGAATGTAATCATTTATGCGCGTACCCTTGCCTGAAACAACAGCTTAAAATGTGCGGAGCATATTTTTGAATACTTGTAGGGCACCAGTCATCTGCCTTTTTGATATCTTTGACCCACAATAGCCTTTGTTCAATGTCCTGTGGAAACCTGTTCGAAATTAAAAACATCGATTCATTTTCTGAGTTGGCTATCAATAGGTACATTTATCGATATCACGATCGGTCTCTTAAGTGCAACACTATGAGATACAAATATTTGAATCCCACTATTTATAATTACATTATGAATGCAAATACGAATGGTTAATTCACAAAACTACACACATGTATCCGGCAACAAATATTGAATAAGATTTTCAGTTACTTTTACCTTAATAAGGTTCGAAATCTTAAAATTCAAGTCAAAACTAAATTACCGGTGAAACGTAATGTCTTTATTTTGTTCATTCAGGTAACCCTGGCGGTTTTTACACCCTGGAACCACACAAGTCACCACTTTTATCACATTCCGTGCACTTATCGAACAGAAATATACATGAAAAGCTTTATTTTAATCACTTTTACTATTTGCGGTTTAGGTGCACTAGTATACCCAAACAAACATCGTTGACAGGCATTGCCGGCGTCACCCACAGATAATATAGACTCGGTCTATCAATTTATATGTCTATGTGTTACACGATGTGTCAATAACGTCAAATGCTTTGGCAAGTCAGCCATATTAGTTTACAATTTTTTTGTTTTCTAATAAAATAACGAATAGTACCTATAGATTGTTGCGACTCGAGCTTGGCGGGCTACTTTAATAGGTCATAGTTGTCGGCAATCTCGCTCCGAGCCGAAAGAAAAATGGAGGGACTCTGCGCATGTGTTGCTTTGCAGTGATGAAGTGACTTGGTGTGTCAGCTTTTTCACGTTTTTGCTACGTCCGTTGCAGCGAAAAGCAAGTTTTTAATCTCGTTAACAGCGTGCAGCGTCCAACCTTACTTTTGACTCAAACGCTTAGCTCTGCCTTTAAGAGAAAATATTCGAAGGGTCCACGGAAAGAACATGTCTAGTCTTCAGAAGGAAAAACCACCTTACTTTCAACAGAATAAGGTGTGAATTTGCCATGATTTTTTTAAGCACTGGGTGCTTAGACAAGTTGCCAATCGCTAACACTTAATCGTCAATCGTAAACGAAAGGCAGATGTCTTTGTCGCACTAATATTCTGTGGACCTATATCATTCGTATGTAGAATAAAAAAACAATGTAATCAAACTTAATAACTTGCATCATTCCTTAATCACTCACTTTTAGAACACAATGTTGGTTTCATTGCGAGGGCATTTTCACTTTTAGGGACACCCAGTTAGCGTGAAATTAAAAAACTTTTATTGCAGTCAGCTTTGTAATGACCAGCGATCGGATAAATGTGCGTCATTGATTGCAAAAATATGGACATGACTCGAAAGTTTGATTGGATAATTAATCATTTTCAGAATATTATTTATTTGATACCGGTATCTATGAAAACCATTATAAAAAGTCACCTTAAAGCTTCAAAATCAAATTTTAAGAAATTATTCGTGGAATTATTCATTTATTCAACTTTGGAGTCATGTCCATATTATTGCGAACAATGAAGCACATTTGTCCGATCTCTGGAATGACAGTTAAGTACAATATCTTTAGAAATTTAAAGTTGATCGGCGGATTATAAGCATTATAAAATTAAGAACTGTTTTGAGATTTAATAAAACCTGAGTTCTCTTGGTCTAAGATTCTTTAATTCCGTGCAAATCTATCCTAGATCCCATCAATAATATGGCTTATAGTTTGTAAAATTAACACCAAAGTTAATTTTCAGTCACCTGGGTCGTGTTTTATAAAGCTACAATTTACAATTTCGCTGTTTGCCTCTCTTTCTAGCCAATATGTGCGTGCGTTAGAGAGGCAAACAGCGAAATTGTAAATTGTAACTTTATAAAACGCGACCCTGACACTCCCTACAAGTACCACTGATAATTCTGTCCTACGATAGAAGTCTGCACGAAGACTGAGGTATCTGAAATTTATGTGAAAACTATTGAAATATTCTGATCAATAAATACCCATGCCTATATTACCTATTACCTACAGGATTCAAAAACATTGAACCCTTAGGTACATAAGGTTGGTCCTGTAATTGTCGGGATCAGACTCGACCATTGTTTATCGGCTTAGATCCATATCTAATATGCGGGGAGATAGCACATTAACTGCATATGTTGTATCAATAACTGAATCGGTATTTGGGAATATAGTAAAACATATTTGGGTCAAAATTATTTTCGTTAGTCTTGTTTCATACCACTCTGTCACGCTTTTAGTTGCTCTTTCGACTCAGTGTATTAAAAAAAAACCGGTGCACTTGTATTTCTTTTTCACGCTATATTTTAATTCATACATCAGAAATTGAAAACAAAACATCATCTCATACAAAAATCACAACTGTCACGTTTTTTAGGGACACAAAATAAGACAACGAAAAGAATTTTGACCCATTTACTAAGTAAATTTTGGTACAACTATACCACTAACTAATTTGCAATATACTTAGGAACCCTGTCAAAGTAACGTTATCAATCAGATTGTAAGACATTTGTATCTAGTTTTCATTTTGACATGGTTGTACAGTGGCCTAGAGCTCCAATTGGTTGAGTGTGCATATTATTTAATCAACTCATAATGATGATACATTATTCTAATCACATACCATAAATAAAAGGCTACATTATAGACATTCCTTTGAACGGTTTGTTTATTTCTAGAAAATAACTTATATAAAAAGCAAGTACCAACTAACTAACTTTTGGGGTATTATTCTATTCTAATCTGAGCCAATAGTGTCCCACTGCTGGGCAAACGCCTCCCCCCCATTTTCTCCATTCTGATTTATGTCGACCTGTCTCCGACCACTCCTTCAAAATATTACATGACCTAAAATATTCAATCAGAAGGACAGAGGTACGAAAGCGTTGGTTATACTCTGTTTGGTTAGGTATTAAAAAAAAGGTAAACACGTTGTTGAAAACTACGAGTACCTAGAAAATAAATTTTAGTTAATATACATAATATAACAAGGAAATACAGTGATATACATTGTTTTGATTCATTAAGTACCTAGTATGGATTTTTAAATGTATATTTTATATATTTGTGTAAGATGTCCCAATATATTTATTATTATTATTTATTATTAAATGCATTTTTCAATAAAACGATACTGCAACATTATTTACCTTTTCTTAAATACCTAACCAAACAGAGTATAGCAGTTAGGTTGCAAAACCTTATTGCCATTTTTTAGTTACGTGAAAATACATGCAAGTGTATTGATTATTTTAGGAACCATGAACCTATTATATTATTGATTATTTTCTATTAAGTAGTGTTAAATTAATTATGTGTCATTGAATGTACTATTATGAAATAAATAAATTTTAGTGTATTGATAATTGGTCAAGGCAGGGATATTAATGAAAGTATTATCATATCCTCCCAACGTTGCAGTAAGCCGCCATTGTGCATGATATTAAATAACCCGAGCGGGTAATAAGGCTTTCATGAATATGCGGGCCGGCCTGTAGGTCAGAGATAGATAGATGTATGTACATTAAGATTATTCAGGGCTCCTGTGCATGTGATGGAAATTTAAAAGGATTCATTAATGTGGAGATTATAAGATTATGCGGTCACACATATTTACGCTGACATTTATTAGACTTTAACTCTTTAACGGGCAAGACTCAAAAAAATCGTGGGTTGAAGTGAAACCTCAGTATAGTACAAATGTAGTGCAAAATCCTTTCTCTTCGGCTTTTCACGGAAACGCCCGAATTAATCTCCCTGTCTCAATCAGCTTCAGTGTAATATATACTAAAGTTCATTGTGAAAGCAATATGAATTCGAATGTTTCCGTGAAAAGCGGAAGAGAAAGGATTTTGCACTATACAAAAAATTCTGTACAAGAAATAAATACAAAAAGAAAGTGCTATAGGGTGGTGTGGTGGTTTTTGAGACCGGTGCCCGATAAAGGGTTAACGGCAAAGTTATCACTCTTATTTTAAGGACAAATGACTTAATCGCACCGTATAATATTGAATGTAAGTTTACGTCACCAGCAGGCTTAGCAGGAGATCTATCTCGCGGTGACAGTATGTCACCGCGAGATAGATCTCCCGTCCTTCACTAGCTATATTAGGTAACAAAAGAGGGACGGATAGACTATCTCGCGGCGAGATACTGTCGCGCCAATCATGTGCTTAGCATACAGGTCCTTTTGTCGTTAAAATACATGAGATTTTCATATTTTTTTCTGGACTGCGGTTGAGGGCTGACAGAAACTTACAAGCTGTGTCGATTTTCGCGAATTTTTTCACGACTTTGCCCTTGTCTCTTATGAATGCGTCCTAATCGTTCCACTACAAGAAAATAACATAAAACCCGTAGAAATAGGTTAGAAAACAGCAAGCAAAAAACTTCTCACATGATTAAAGTGGCTTCCAAATTAAAAGCAGCAGAAGTTATGGAGTACTATAAACAGCAAATAATATCTTTTCGTTATTAAACGAACCACGTAATGCCATATTTTCGTGCGCCATTTCCTTGGTGTTCCGCTTAAGTTACGGCGACAATTCTTTAAAGTAACAAGGTAAGTAATAGGCAAGTAACGCTTGACTTTCTTGTTAAGGGAACGGAGAAAACGCTACAAAGATTCAGGATACTAGGAAATATTTATTTTAGTCAAGACGATTATTGCTGATTGGGATTTTATTCTTGCTTTTATTGTTCAGTGACATAGCGCCCTAAATATGAATAGGGACTGAACCTAACGCTCTATCATATTAGGTTCAGGATGTCAATTGAGCTAATAGACTTTGGAGTACAACTTACAACTTAACTGGAAGAGATCCCTTACAGGGATAAGTTCGCCTATGTACCTGTTTCTGATTGTTCTGTGTATTTTTTTACCTATGTTTTGTGTACAATAAAGAATTTACATACATACATACCTACAACTCTTATTAGAAGCGGAAGCCTCTTTTCCACTCCTCTTACTAGAACGAGACTTTCATCACTTCACTTTTTACTTTTTCATTAAGAAGGTAAAAATAAATAAAATAATTAATTACATAAAAAAATTATCAATATTTTAAATAAAAAGTGACGAATTAAAAATAAATCAGCTGAGAAATGGCACCCTTTTGGCTTTATGCTGCGAATGCTAACAAGCGTCACTTACCTATAAATCGTATGAAATTGCTTGTAAAAAAATTCTAAAACATTATATTTGTAATTATTTAGTATGCTTAAAAAATATGATGGTCGCCGTAATGCAAGATCGTAAGGTTGGTTATTTTTTTCATGTATTTTTATTATTTTCATTGTGAGAAGTTGACGAGACTCGAGATAAAGTAAGTATAGTGTAATAGACAATGTTAATGTTATCTTCCATGTTCTTTGAACGGGAAAAGTTTCTGAGACGGAAATAGAATATTATCGTTATATTTCCGCCTCAAAAAGTTTTTCCTTACTTACAGCTAATCGTTACAACTTTTTCATTCTATCAAGTTCCGTGCTAGAATATATTTCAAATCAAACTTTACTGGCAGAGATACTATCGTGAGCCACAATGGAGGCCAGGAAAACATTACCATTACATTAACAAGGTTTTGCAATAAGCGGCATTCTTTGTAATCAACCGAGTTCACTTAAAAAAAAAAATCCTATGCCGGATCAGGCGACGAAACAGAGACTTCCTGTTATGTCGCCAAAATAACTTAGATTAATAAATTATGTTAATATGTATGTTAGTTTGTAAGGTATGTATCTATGGGCCTTCGATGCCTGAAAATAAATGGATTATTATTATTATTATTAAAAATAATGAGTATTTTCTTGGAACAAAAGAAAATTGACAAACCTCGGGTGACTGCTTATTATAAGTCTAACGACCTAACTAAATTAATTTCAGAAAAAAAAACATCTGGCTTGAAATAATAAAAAAAAATTGCATCGTTCACTAGGAAAACACAGATTAAATTAACAGCACCCGAAGCGAAGCGATACGGGTTTGTTAAATTAAAATTACATCAATTCAATTCTGCTGATGTAGGTACGTCGAGGTCAAAGATATCAACACAGCTAAAGAACCAAAATAGAACATTACGACACAAGTGCGAAAAACATGAAATTCGAAACGAGAGGCGATGTTTTAAAACACGGCCAATAGGGAGTGTTTTAAATCGATACGAGTTACGAGTTTACCACTTTTTTAGTGCAGATGGCCCTCCGAAGTTTTGGACCTGACGTAAAATGTCACACTTTTCGCACTAGAGCCTAAAAACTATTGCACTAAAATATATTTACAGGACTTTATTGCCTTCACATTAAAGTGGTGTTAATATATTTTCAGCACCTGAGCCGTAGATGTCTTTTAAGTCGACTAGCTCCGAATTATTCTTAATTACCAAAGTTCAAACGTGAACAAATGCCTGCACTTAATGAAGACCCCAAGGTCTATAAACGTCGTCTGAAACAAGACGAATCTGTCTGTTGACCTCTATACTATGCCTCGAGTTCAATTCCGAACAGCTGCTTAATATGCACAAAGCATATGCCGACGATATCTTCTCGTTAATAAATTGCCGTACCTTGCCCGTGGATGTAACCTGCGTACAATACAATTACAGTTATTAGAACATACAGGGTGAGCGATATGAAGTGTTACCAAGTAGATTTTATTAAGTCTGGTGTCAAAGTAATAGCGGCTTATTATTGGCCGTGTGGTGACAGTAAGAATACATTTGTCACCACCCCAACTCCTCCTGCGGGTGTCGTAAGAGTCGACTAAGGGATTGAAGTATCACTGACCATTATTTGATAAAAGATTGATGATGGGCAGCAGCGTCATCATAGTGGACACATTACTGCGATCGCCAATCCGTTTGCCCAGCGTGGCGATTATGGGCATTTACCTCCTAATGCGTCTATACGCATAGTTAATAAGAGAGGCCTACGTCCAGCAGTGGACTATCATAGGCTGATGATGATGATGATGATTATCGGAAATATGTTTTGGACACCACAAACATAAGAACGAGACTGAGCTTCGGCTTATAAAGCTCGTAAGAACCGAAAATGGATAAAAACCGAATTTCACTTGTCATTTCTCCAGTGCAGAAAATGCACTTCGCAAATCTTTTTATCTGGTCTAAGTAGTTTGAAGAGAAAGTTGGAAGCAATTAAACATGCTAGTATAAGTGCAATGAAGAAAGCGATCTTATTTCACAGGCACATATCATTACCACTGGATCACAAACGGGCTGCGAGCAAATTTTTTTTACCATTTGAAGACCATAGTCAAGGCAAAAGGTAGTCATATTGACTAAAAGTAAATGTAAATTGTAATCACAAAATGTAATATTTTTCCTCTTGTTTTTTCTTACTTACGTATGGTAATAAATTGTTGCAAATAAAAAATCGCAGTCCTTTGAAATTGGTAGGTAACACTTCATATCGTTCACCCTGTAGTATATTTATTCAGTGGTGACGGCAGCAAGAATACATTTGTCACTTCCCCAACTCTTCCCGCGGGTGTCGTAAGAGTCGACTAAGGGATTGAAGTGTCACTGACCATTCTTTGACAGAAGATTGATGATGGGTAGCAGCGTAATAACCGATAAAAACCGAATTTCACTTGTCATTTCTCCAGTGCAGAAAATGCACTTCGCAAATCTTTTTATCTGGTCTAGTTTGAAGAGAAAGGTGGAAGCAATGAAACATGCTAGTATAAGTGCAATGAAGAAAGCGATCTTATTTCACAGGCACATATCATTACCACTGGATCACAAACGGGCTGCAAGCAAATTTTTTTTTACCATTTGAAGACCATAGTCAAGGCAAAAGGTAGTCATATTGACTAAAAGTAAATGTAATCACAAAATGTAATATTTTTCCTCTTGTTTTTTCTTACTTACTTACGTATGGTAATAAATTGT
The DNA here is from genome assembly GCA_025490895.1 of Thaumatotibia leucotreta. Lineage (NCBI taxonomy): Eukaryota > Metazoa > Arthropoda > Insecta > Lepidoptera > Tortricidae > Thaumatotibia > Thaumatotibia leucotreta. The sequence continues at coordinate 15,390 of JALPQI010021117.1, forward strand.
TGCAAATAAAAAATCGCAGTCCTTTGAAATTGGTAACACTTCATATCGTTCACCCTGTAGTATATTTATTCAGTGGTGACGGCAGCAAGAATACATTTGTCACCTCCCCAACTCTTCCCGCGGGTGTCGTAAGAGTCGACTAAGGGATTGAAGTGTCACTGACCATTCTTTGACAGAAGATTCATGATTAGTGCAGTCATTCAAGCATTATTGCTCCGAATTTTTTTACTGTGAACCGAATTGCATACAATTTTGGAATTAGGTTCATCTTACCTTTAACTTCAAAAGTGAAAATGATTTGAACTCCGCAACCACCCTGGGGGTGGTTGCCACCCCTTTTCGGGGGTGAATTTCTTTTTTTGCTAAATAAGCTCGAATATCGATAGAAGGCCTAATTTTAAGCAAAAAATCATCCATAAAGTTTTTCAACAAATCCAATAGTTTTCAAGTTGTTGGCAATTGAAAATTCGCAATTTTTCCACGTTTTTCGTCGGTTTTTTGCAAATATCTTCAAAAATATACGTTGTATCGAACATTTTTCAGCAACAAAATTGTAGCAGGTAAAACAATGAACAATTTGGTTTTTTATAAACTATTCTAAGTACAATATTAAGCTAGATATTAAAGATCAAAACCGTTTTTTATTTTGTCTGAAATTTAACCGATGTGGTCAATGCCATCTGGCGGCGAGCAGTTGCATTTTATGCATTCTAATACAAAAGGGTTTTATAGTGCTTGAAATAAGCTTTAAAATGAGTACTAATAATTGTCTTTTGCACATAAAATAAGTGAGCTGTATTGCAAATAAGGGGAGCATCTAATGTTTTTTCTTTTAAATGAATGGGTTTCATAAGTGCCATTTCCACCAAAATTAAAAGTAATCGTATTCCGCCTAGAATTAACTTTACTATGAAGAGCTTGATAGATAGTATCAGTTTGGCTGCTTCAGAACACACAGTTTTCAAAAAAGTCACGATACAAAAAAATAACTAAATTTAAAATTTTTAAACATCCCACTTTCTTTTCATAATATCTCAAAAATGACGACAGATACGCATAAAAGTGTATGACAGAAAAATTTTCGTATTTTTCTGACAAACAATTTGTTGTTTTTGTTTTTTCTGTCAAACATAAATTGACGGAGTTGTGATTGTTTAACGAGCGCGTGGCAGCGCAATCACAGCCTCTCTTAAGCCCTTTAACCCTTCACCGTTTTCGAAAACGGTTTTTTACTATATATTGCAATGAAGGATGTTGTAGCTCTCTTAATTACCTTTACAATGGTTTTTAACCAACTTCAAAAAAGGAGGACGTTTACAATTCCACGAAATCTTTCGTTTTTTTTTTATGTATGTTCCCCGATTACTCTAAGACGCGTGGACCGATTTAGAAAATTATTTTTCTGTTTAAAAGGGTATATACCTTGTAGTTGGTCCCATTGTCATCGGGTCCAGATCTGATGATGAGATCCTGAAGAAATCGAGGGAACTCTTCAAATGTTGTAGGCACTTATGACATTTTTCATTTATTTTCAAAGACTAATCAAGTATTTACGTCTAGTCATGAACGTCTTAAGTTGATGATCTGATGATGGAAGGTACAACTCCTTAGCGATTAGGTGTTGGGGGATAATTCTTTAAATATAACATATTTCGGTTATTTTTGAAGCTATTTGTGTATTTGCCTTTAGGTGGTCATCGTTTCATGTTGGTGAGCTGATGATGAAAGGTACAACTCCTTAGCGATTAGGAGTTGGGAGATATTTCTTTAAATATAAAATGTTTCATGTATTTTGGAAGCTAGTCGAGTATTTGCCTTTAGGTGGTCATAGTCTCGTGTTGGTGAGCTGATGATGGAAGGTATCTCTAACTCCTTAATGATTAGGAGTTGGAGGATAATTCTTTAAATTAACAAATTTCATACATTTTCGAGATCTATTCAAGTTTTTGCGCGTAGTAGTTATCGTTTCATGTTAGTTAGCTGATGAAGGAAGGAACAACTCCTTAACGATTAGGAGTTGGGGGATGATTCTTTTTGAAGATATTCGTGTATTTGCGTTTAGGTGGTCATAATCTCATGTTGGTGAGCGATGATGGAAGATTGACATTCCTTAACGTGTAGGGGTTGTTTGCAAGGATTGTAAGATTTTCAAGGGATTAAAAATGATTTTAATATGAGGTAATTATGTTAGATATTACTTTACGATTTCACCACTTACTATTAGACATGTTGTCTAGCGATAAAATGGCTTAATGTAATTTCTTCCATTAAGGGGTTGTTTACACCCCTTAAAAATAATAGGCGGAGTTCAGATCATTTTCACTTTTGAAGTTAAGGGTAAGATGAGCCTAATTCCAAAATTTCATGCAAATCGGTTCACAGTAAAAAAAATCGGAGGTAATACCGTATTTTTCGCTTCAATGACTGCACTAGATGGGCAGCAGCGTCATCATAGTGGTACTCATTACTGCGATCGCCAATCCGCTTGCCCAGCGTGACGATTATGGGCTTTACCTTCTAATGCGTCTATACGCATAGTTAATAGGAGAGACCATCATCCAGCAGCGGACTGAGATAGGCTGATGATGTGATGTGATGTGAAATTGTTGGGTGTAATTTAAGGTCTCGGCTATGTGCAGCGTAAGAGGTTATTTTTAAGGTTCCGTAGCCGAAAAAAAACCAAACCCTTTTAGATTCGTCTAGTTCATGTCCGTCTGTCCACCTGTCACAGCCGATTAACAGATTTGATGTATGTTATGAAGATCGCCAGGAGAAGCTGGATGCAGCTCACTTGCAACTGGTGTATGTATGTGGAATTGTGGACGTCCTAAGGAGGCCTGTGTTCATAATCAAATGTCTTATGGCTGAGATGATGATGACGATGATACTAGGAGGAAAATTATGATACTACGACTACGATGATTATTGTTTATACTTTATTTGTATAAACAACAATTTGGGGGTTTGTGTTCATACATAATGGTCAATCATCAATATTATATTTTACATGTAAGTAAGCCAGGATGCTCAAAAACGAAATTCGATCGGTACACAAAACGTGATTGGTTGATTTCTTAGAACGGGCGCTAGAACAGCGAATGCTCTTTTGGTTTAAACGCACCTTAAGCAGGCTTCTATTGCCATCACGTTAAAGTGCATGTTCAGATATTTTTGAGCACCCTGGCCGCTCTGATATATCTGATAGCTCCTGTATAAAAAATCGAGTCGCGGGGCCTTTTAAATAGCGACGTGTTCGCCCATACGTCACCAGTTTTGTTTCTTTCTGTCCTACACGAGTAAAATATGTTCATTTATTTATTCATCGCCGGGGACTCCTGAGGGTAAAACATCCATCATGTTGTGACAAGTTTGTTAGATGGCTGTCCAGTTAACGTAAAATAAACGAGATAAAAGACACTATTATAAGTTTCCCTGCAAGCGAATTATAGAAAATTTTATACTGAGACGTATGCTAAGTATTTATAGTTTAGGTTGAGGAATTCCTTTTTAAAAGGGCTTATTTACACCTTATCAATAGAGATTATTTCTCTTATGAAAACATAGAAAAATAGCCCTTGTTGACAAAGTGTCAGTTGTAGGTAGTTCATCTAGAGGGTTGATTGCAAAAAAACTTAATTAAAGGCCTTTAATGAAAACAAAATTTAACGTCATAATTTTTGTGTTACGAAGTTAAATTGTGTGACTACTTTTGGCACTGAAAAAGGGTGACAAATTCAAATTTTCTATGAACGATCAACCATGTGAACGTACGAGTATATCTTTTAAATTTTCCCTTTTACTACTGCCGAATAAGGTCCGACCGAGACCCGACCGAGCCCGGCCGAGACCGAGCCCGGCCGAGACCGAGACCGAGAATAAATTTGATTCTCGGCCGAGACCGAGACCGAGACTTGGTAGAAAGGATAAAAACGTATAAATTACATAAAAAATCTCTAGCAAATACCTATAGTAAGTCCACCGTCAAACTAAATACAGCATTTTTTTGGATATTTTCTTTTTTTTAATTTTTTTATGTAGGTACCCCAAAAACTGGTATTCGAATTTTAGGTATTTTTATCGATAGTATGATAGGGGTTGCTTATTCTAAATTTTAAAGTGAAATTGAAGTCAGTTCATGTCAATATGACACCAATAAAATCACAGCTCGCAGTAAGTTCGCGAGATGGCGACAACCTCGCCAATTGCAGCTCATTACGAATCTCGGCCACGGCCGAGAGCCCCGGCCATTTTTGAGAGCTGACAGGGATATCTCGGCTCGATTTTTGGCCGAGAATGCCGAGACCGAGACCGAGACCGAGATCTCGGTCGGACCTTACTGCCGAAGGTTGTTGGACTGAGTATACCACATAGTTTCTATGACTACCTTCCGTAATACAATTGACGCGATCGTGATTAACACATATTCGATTCGGTCGATTTCGGTCGATTACAAACAAAATGTACATGGTTAAACATTTTGTTTGTAATCGACCCTGGAAGAAGTAGTCCTTTAGAAGTAGAAGTAGACCAATGCGATTCCTAAGAAAAGGAAGAAGTCAAATCTTACTAGGTATCGGCTTGTCAAATCCACCGTTTATGACTTTTATGAGTGCTATTTTTTTTATTTGCAGTTTTCGTCTAAGGGCAAAGTTGCCCGATTATAGTTTAGTTTCGCACAAACTAAAGCGGGACCCTGGTTTTTATGACTAAATATTATTTTTCTATTGCCTTTTGCTGTTGCAAATGTCGCAATTTCCGGATTTCGCAATAGCAGCCATCCAATTATACTAACTGAATGCTTTGCAGATTTAAAAGATATTTTCTCCTAGTAACTCTCACTTAAATCGATAAAAAGCTTTCAAACTGAATTGAATTGAATTTATCGAGTTCTTAAATGTAGTTTCATTAATCAAGAACTAGAATGGACTTCATTGCATTCCTGCTATAGATTGCCACCCTTAGATTCCGCATCATAATAAGCATTGTGTATTTGGATTCCTATCGTTATCATGTTTTTATTTCCTTCTTTGTCGGTGTCTGTCGCTCAATCGAGGGTATTTATTTGTATGTTCATCACAAATATTGATGGATGGTTGTCTATGTGCTTAAGGATCTACCTATCTAATATTATACATAATATTAGTAGGTACGAGTATCTACATTACAGATAGGCCTACGTCGATTAGTGTAAGATTGTCCTCTGGTAACCGTTATAATGGCGGGACCACATCCTGAATTCGATCGATTTATATTGCATTATTTAGTACTGAATTTGTACTATTTGGTACCTGTTGTAAAAAAATTTGTACCTCTTCTATTTCAAAGTTATATTCAATCAGTCTGGTCCCGCCATTATAACGTTATAATGGCGGAACCAGTCCTGAATTCTGTCCATATTCTGTCGATTCATATTGCATTATTTAGTACCGAATTTGTACTATTTGGTACCTCTTGTAAAAAAATTAGTACCTCCTCCGTTTCAAAATTATACTTCAAACAGTCTGGTCCCGCCATTATAACGTTATAATGGCGGAACCAGGTCCTGAATTCAATCTATTCATATTGCATTATTTAGTACTGAATTTGTACTATTTGGTACCTGTTGTAAAAAAAATTGTACCTCTTCCATTTCAAAATTATACATCAAATAGTCTGGTCCCGCCATTATAACGTTATAATGGCGGAACCAGGTCCTGAATTCTGTCCATATTCTTATGATTCATATTGCATTATTTAGTACCAAATTTGTACTATTTGGTACCTCTTGTAAAAAAAATTGTAACTCTTCCATTTCAAAATTATTAAAAAAATATATGGTTCAAATGGTCTGGCGGAACCAGACTATTTCAAATATAATTTTGGAATGAAAGAGGTACAATTTTTTTTACAAGAGGTACCAAATAGTACAAATTCGGTACTAAATAATGCAATATGAATCGACAAAATATGGGACAGAATTCAGGACCTGGTTCCGCCATTATAACGTTATAATGGCGGGACCAGACTATTTGAAGTATAATTTTGAAATGGAAGAGGTACAATTTTTTTTACAACAGGTACCAAATAGTACACATTCAGTACTAAATAATGCAATATGAATCGATCGAATTCAGGACCTGGTTCCGCCATTATAACGTTATAATGGCGGGACCAGACTGTTTGAAGTATAATTTTGAAATGGAGGAGGTACAATTTTTTTTTACAAGAGGGTACCAAATAGTACAAATTCGGTACTAAATAATGCAATATGAATCGACAGGATATGGACAGAATTCAGGACTGGTTCCGCCATTATAACGTTATAATGGCGGGACCAGACTGATTGAATATAACTTTGAAATAGAAGAGGTACAAATTTTTTTACAACAGGTACCAAATAGTACAAATTCAGTACTAAATAATCAGTGATCGGATTAGGTAGTGCCATTTCGCGGGACTTCGGTACGTTATCTTAGTTTGGACATAACTTCTAAGCCCGACATTTAATACGAAAAGTAAATTTTTTGTTCGAAAATTTACAATTTTATAGTTATTTTGTTTACTTTCAGTTTGATATTGATAAAAATTTTACTTATCGAACATGGTTTTAAGGGTATTTTTGCACAATAGCTAATTTTGTCATATGAGGTATCGAGACAAAACCAATGTGGTTTTACGATACTATCATAAAAAATGTATGTAGTTAGTATTATATCCTAATAAATAATAAAAAAATGTGTGCCTTTAATAATGATTTTCCAGTTGTTAATTTCACACTCGTAGTTAAATGATTGGTTTAACCCTTCGTATGCCTAGTGCCGTATCCGTCCCAACCAATTGAACTCTAAATTATAAACTTCAAGGTCATAAATTAAATACCATTTTTTTGACAGCTTCATACTTCTTTACCGGACTTTGAGACGCTCTTATTGGGACTCTTTTGGCCGATCTCACTGGACTTTGATTTCGTTAACTACTAACTGGACTGAGGTTCTGGTGGTCTAAAGTAGAGCAGTCATAGAGTTTTCTTAAATAATTGTTTTATTTCTACTACTGTTCGTAGCAGCTATAAAAACATCAAATAAAAGATGTATTAATAAAAGATATTCACCACAAAATACAAAATTCTT